>JAOXYB010049057.1:0-26598 GCA_028565635.1 Phoronis ovalis | reverse complement strand
TAAATCAATGTTAAATGTTAACGGGTATAAAAGACAATTATTTTGGTTTTTGGTTTGACTGCACTATGGCATCAATGTGTAAAGATTGTTTTTTTATTGCAGCATGATTTGCGCATCTATTGTACGGTAATTACATTTTAGTGAAGGAGTATAGTTATACACTTTATAAACTATGCGCGCATTATATTGCAATTATTCATTCCATACTTTTTTTTCAGAACTATGAATTAAAATTTACGAAAGACGAATGCTGTCCAAACTGTGTTGAAAGTAAGTTATTCTCTAAGAGGTAGGACAATCTTCAAAAATAAGTGCTGTAGAAAATAAGATGATATTTTGAAATATTATATTGTGTGATGATTGTTCAGCAGTTGCAGTTATAAGTACATGTAAGTATTCAATATTATGGTCGAAAATGTGCTTGCATTTTTAAAACCTATCTAAATTAAATATTGGAAAAATTATTTTGTAGAAGAGTCAACATGTACAGTGTTCGGAGATCCGCACTACAGAAGTTTCGATGGTCGCATTTTTAATTTCCAGGGAACTTGTAAATATATCTTAACTCAGGATTGTAGCAAACGACGTTCTTTTAGTGTTCGTGTACGAAATTACTCTCGAAGAAAAAATTCCTACGCATGGACGAAATATGTGATTCTTCATATCGGAGGAGTTAAATTATCTCTAAGACAAAATCTACTCGTAAAATTGGACAAAGTTGCTGCAAAATTACCTCTAGTCGTAAAAAACGTGTTAACTGCTGAACAAGTAGGGCTTTCTATCATTGTACGGACTAATGTGGGTGTTAGACTGTTATGGGATGGGGACAGCTATTTGGAAGTTACTGTTCCCGCTAAGTTCAAAGATCGTTTATGTGGATTGTGTGGTAACTATAACGGCAAAGCGGCAGATGATTTTCTAGGTAGAGATAAAATAGCTTACACAAAATCTCACGGATTTGGGGACTCGTGGAGATATGGTGCTAAATCTGCTTGTCAAAGAAAGGAGGATGTTAAAATTATATCACCTTGCGCAAATAACGTAACGAAAAAGAATGAAGCGGAGGAACATTGCCAAGTGTTAAAGAGCAGGGTGTTCAAAAGATGTCACATGATAGTGGATGTTGCAGCTTATTTTAAGTAAGTAAACTTGAGAACTTTTCTTCGGTTTTAAGCTAGTTACCGCAGAGCATCAAACCAAGGGATGTGGGATATTTGCTTTTAGTCATATGCAACTCTGAAATGATTTCGTTATTAATGTTCAAAGTAAGAAAAAGTAAAAATAATATGGACGTTTGCATTCTGTAAGATGGTTGTGTTAGTAACTTCATCTAATATACAAGGGGCCTGTTCTCAGAATTTCTCCTATTATAGTGCATGTACAACAAATGCCTCATAAGTCTATAAATTCCTCCAAAAATGGAATCATAATTGTCTGAATAAGGAGATAACTTGCGTATCGTTTTTCCCCTAAATATCGCACCCTATATTTTTCTGTAGGTCGTGCATTGTTGATACATGCGACTGTCCTAGTAAACGAGTGTGCGCTTGTGAATCAGTGAAAGCGTACGCACGTGCATGTTCTAACGAAGGCATCTATATATCTTGGACGCAACTATCACCTTGCACAGGTACTTCATTTTGAAAGAAGCACATGTTTGTAAAGTCATTATTTAAAGATTAATTGTAAAATTATGACAAATATAATGCGTGGTATATATATGCGTTATGCGGTTAAAAATGTGCCAGATAGTACTCCTTTTTGTCTAGAAATGCAGTTCACTAAAATTCTGAATCAATAATAGGTGCTTCTTGATACTTTTTTTGTTTCAGGCATATCATGCCCATTTGGAGCCATATTTCTCAACTGTTCTTCTTCTGAATTGAAAACGTGTGCAACTAAAACCAAAACAGTCACATTCGATACTCATTGCGTACCCGGATGTCAATGTCCACGTGGCATGGTTATGCACCTGAACATGTGTATACCATCAAATGAATGCCCAGGAAGTTGATCAGTATTATACAGTATAAGAACACAAGTAATAATAGATTTGTAACTGCCAGACTTTTCCATTTTGATTGTATGCAAAACCATATGCTATACATTTGTTTACTTTCAATTTTCTTGTTTTTGAGAACATATGTTTCAGACCAACGTAATATAAGAAACTTTTTTACAAAATAAAAACTAGTTATGTGCGGTAGCTCTTACTTACAGAAAATTAGTTTTTAAGCAAAGTTATAAATGTTATCATTCGAAAAATGCTTACAGTACAATATTAAATCCAAAATAATTTTTAACTATAAATAATAAATTAACTAGAAAGCACATTTTGTTGCTGCACTGAAGGTATTAAGAGACGGCTTTTACATCTCCGTATTTTATTGTTCGGCACTGTGAAATTTCTATATGCTATTTATTAAATTTATTTTTACATTATAAAACTGGTTGTTAATATTTGTTATTTGAAATAGCTAATATTCGTTAATTGCGGATCGTCAATAAGAACGTATCCGTCATAAGTAAACCATTACACGAGGCTTTGCTGACACTACATACGAATGTATACTACCGTCATATTAATTTACGGATTTTTTTTGGGGAGGGGCATGGCGTTTTAATTTTGGGTGTTTTGTAATGTCAACATGTTGTACTTTCTTTTGAAAGTCATAAAATTCTTGAAATCATGTCATTACATTTTTTTTTTTTAAATCGAAATTTGAATTTGTTACTTATATTTTTGTTACTGGAATAATACTATTCATGGTTAGGTTTGGTATTAACGCGAATTTCTCGAAATCAGTATGGTCAAGACAGCGCGAAAAATTAACTGGTAGTGCGTAAAAGGGTGTATGCTGAGGGATCGCTTATCGCCAGGACCCAGGATGTTCGACCCATGGAAAAAGATACTGGAACAGGTCCGAAGAGGCGCTGAAGCCAGACTGAGCAAGCAAGCAGGGAAGACCAGCGGTCAGTCTGTAATTTTATAAAGGATCTGTTACAGGCAGGATAGTTTTGACGGGGTAAATGGTGTGTCAATGAGTTGAGAAGAACAGATATTAAGTCTCTTTATAAAATTCCAACATTTGATTCTGTCCTTATTTATTGATCACAGGCTAAGTAGAACAGTTTTGTTATGCACTGTTATTAAAAGGGACGCTTGAAATATGGATAATAGCTAAAAAAAGTATAGTCATTTTCAAAAAGATGTGCCACTTTGAGCTAAACTTTCCGATATTTTGTAACAAGCTGGGAGAAAGCCCCGGCTATACTGATTAGGAAAATGCATCTTTGGCAAATGCATGCCTATCTACCTCTACCACCGGAGTCATCACACACATTCAGGTTTTGTGATCTTGGCGCATTTGCAAACATTGATCCTGTTTCGTCATTGTAGAATGTGGCGTTTGCTTCCAGTCTAAAAATAAGGCACTGATTAGAAGGCTCCGTGCTGTAATCACCAGCAAAATAAAATCTGTCCTGTATTCGTCCTTGTGAACATGTTGTCGGCAAAACATACCGCCTGGTGGTTTGGTTTCTATGAGGCCCTGCTGTGGTACCAGACAATCCTTTCAGATCATATATGCTGAAACGGAGACAGTTACATAGATGCACACATGTTCCACTAAGGGCACGTGACAATACAGTGCCATTTGGTGCTAGTTTAACGTATTGTACTCTAATTAGCTAGTTGAGCATATGTTTAAGTATTCAAAAATAAAAGATAAACTCTTAAAATGTAAGTTTAATGTTAAGTTATAATTACATTATACAGATTAGAAACATTTACATTAGTTATCTACCGTAAAAAAATATATGTCCAACACCTCTGGAAAGCTTAAACTTTGGCCAAAATCAGCTTCAAAGAAAGAATTCAAAAAAGCGTCAAAACTGTTTGAATTTTATCTCTTTTTTAAACTTCCTGATATAACCCATTGATAATAAAGGTTACCAAATTTGGTAAGAACGCGATATGTTCTAAAAAAGCGATAAAGAATTTGTCCTTGTACTTACTCATATTCGGCTCTTACTTTCGGTTCGTTCGCACTTATATATTGTGTCACATCCGCTGTAACATTAACTTCTTGAATTAACGTCACTTGCAGTGGCGCTGTGATGGTGAGATCTGTCGCCGGAATCAGACTCGAATCAGCACATGATAATGTCATGTACTCATACACATTGGATTGATGCACTTGATTCCCGTTGCTAATTACGGCACCAGTAACGAAGTTTGTGATAGTAACCGTAGTTACGAATCGCAAAGAGCCTTCTGTTGGATATATCTTGTTGTTAAGGAAAAAACTTTCCGCCATTTTGCCGTCACATTTGTTGTCATTACCTTGAATAGTGTAATATTCCGTCTTTCCTATTTTGTAACCAAAACGGTTATCACTCAAGCTGAAAACGGAAAAGCACGCTATGTAGTAAAGAAAATTTGCTAAGGAACTTAATAAACCGTAATAGTGCTAATTTTAATCATAACTTTTCGTGTTTAGGCCTGCATACGTTGCAACACTATATTGGAAAGCTGCAAGTAGGTAAGCATTTCGAAGTTATCAATCATAGATATTATATATTTAAGAAGTCTCCATTATAAAATAAAATAAAATAAAATAAAATTATAAATTGAAAATAAAATTACTTATAAATTATAAACACATTTCTGGTTAAGCTGGTTAGGTTATGATCTTTGTAAACCTTACCATTAAATAGTCATATAATAATAGTACTTTATGTATGCTAATTTATTCATTTCTAACTGTCTACTATCCACCTGCGATTGAACAAAGCATTAAATATACCTGGATTTCCCAGAATCTTTCATTATAGTCATATACATATTCCAAGACTTTCAAGTAGATCTGATTTCAACCACAACTGTCTCGATCATATACAAGTGTGTTATAGAAGCCTTTTTTGGCGAGCCAAGTAACTATTAACTAGCTAGATATAGAGTGTAATTTTGTGAGAACCCTCAACAATGGTACTAGTAGCTACAGAGTGAGACATGTAGTTTTCTGGTAAAATTGAGCATTTTATGGAATGTAGTTTTGTCATTTTATTGCAGGTAACATGATATAAGTCAACTATTTTGATAATTAGCTGAGACTAATATTTAGTTAAACGATTTTTGAACTTCCTTTGCAGCTTACAGTCAAACTTTGACGTCGCTGTATCCTCATTTTTCTCAGTGGTGTTGACAATCAGATAATCACCTTTGATTGTAAATCTAGCTAATTAGTTGTAAACAGTTGGTGATAATTATCTCAATGAAACTTTATCGGAGCAGAATGAGTGCTGATTAGCATGGAATTCATTGGCTGTGCATGCAGTTCTAGCTACTTATTGACTAATTTACTGCGTCTGAATGTGGTTACAAAACAATGTGTATATATCCTACCTGAACTCTCCCTTGATGTATAATGTTGCCTGCATATTGCTATGGTTTATCCAATTGGATACAGTTGATCCAATTGTCAACGTTTCAGAAGTTGCAATAACTGTTGGAGTTCCCGAAGCATACGTTATTCCTAATTGATATGTTTCTCCTGTAGGCCTTACAAGACACTTCAGTGAAATTGGTACTACCATTGGTATTGTTACGGACTTTATGCCGACTTGCTTGAAACTGCTTGACACTGTTGCATCAAATTTGGTCGTTTGTATGTTATCATCATGATAGGTGAAATCAATTGGTATCGTTTCGTTTATCACCCCTTTACATCCGGCTGGCACTACATATGATTTTGTTGTCGATTTTATGAGTGCGGCTGCACCAAACCTGCAGCAGTAATATAATTATAAATACAAAGCCTAATTTTTTTCTGGGGATACAGGCTGAAGCAATATAACATTCACATGTAATATTCACATATTTTCATATAAGAGCAATGTAACATCAGGCACCTTTAAACTGCATTCCTTGGAATGAATAATTCTTGTATTTAGTATTGTCTAAATGATTATCCGCTTGTTGCCTACGATTGAAAAGACGGTCCTTAGTTACAGCGTAATAATTACAATGTAGGCAACCGAAACCAAAAGGGTGGAATAGTTTGATGTAGTCGATTTTTTTTTAATAATTACATTCTGGTAAAAAGAACAATATTGAGGATACATAAATCCGTGTAGTTCATGTAATGACGATTTATTATACAATTACCCGAACGTGTATGTTAGTACCACATCTATTGTTCCCGTGTTGTCGTAGGCTTTATAAAAGGTTGCCTGAATTGGCTCAACTTTTCCAAACAATATAATAGTAGGTAGCTGCATATCAATAATCCATTCAGTCCCCTTAGTGTTAGAACAAGGCAGAATAACCTGTTATAGATAAATATTTAAAAAAGAAAACCTTAAGTATCATCCATAGTCTGTACTGATGACCTGCCAATGCCATAAATGTACATGCATGTCTATGTTTAATAAAAATAAATAAAACAGCTGGATTAAGGTATATCCTTATCAATTAATACATTGCACCAGTTATCGCAATTCAGAACAACTGTCCATATGTACTGTACAAAACTAGTGGGAAATCGGTCATTCAGTTAAACATTGCATATTGAATTTTTGCATTCTTATAAATAAACGGTGAAATATTTAATGTTAGAAAACGTGTAATTTTAGTCGTTGGAGACCTGCTTCGTATAGAGCATTCATATCTTGTTACCAGTCTCAAGAATCTACTACTGCTTTGATTTAAAACAAGAGCAAAATGATGCATTAACAATCACCGGAACCAAACAGTGTAAAGTCAAATTAGATGAAGATACTTATGCAAATCACTTTGGATTTCTTTTACACTATACTTACCTTGGGCTCTGAGACAATAACGAACTCTCGCTGTGAAGCAGTTGCTATGTTAATACCGTTACTGTAGTTCAGTACTGCGTTACCTACAACATGTAGTTTAAATCTCAGTAAAACAATTATATGTTATCTCTGTATCATATCCGTCTGTCACCTCAACTGTTAAAAAACGGTAACAAAATAACTATGTCACTAATAAACTGTGAAATGAAATCGTGTCGATGCTTGCGTCAGAAAACTCGTAGATATTAACAAAGACGTTGAAAAATCAAAACTTTTGTCTTAATTTCATCCACAAAAAGGCTAGTCCATCGATAACATAAACTGGGAAGTGGATTTTTTCTCAGCACATCCTTGACTTTGTACTCGAATAGTAAATCGGGCTAACAGTAGAAATGTTTAAGTTACAAGACATGCCAATGGCTTGCTAACTAACACACATGATACTACATTGTTTTATTGTAGGGTAGGTCTCTGTGTTAAATAATTGTAATATTTTGCACATTCTGTCTTGCATTGTAAAGCGCGCTCTGAGGATAATTACATCTAAACTGCTGTTAATGAAAGACTAAGTACAAAATCTACCTTCAAATTGTATTATTTTTCCTATATCCTCTACAGTGTAAGAGTAGATGAGATTCAGACTTTCTTGAATAAAGATGGAACATCCCTTTCGTATGGTGTATGTTTTATTTTCTGTGTGAAGAGTTCGAAAGTGGTCATCGTTTAAACTGAAATATATAATTTAATGTTCATCATAGTACACGTTAATATATAATTATGACTCCCCAAGCACACTTACTTCACATGGAACTGAATCAGCTGGGTGCAGTATTTATAATGAAGCGGAACAAACAACCTTTATAATATGGCACTCACAGTTTACAAACACTTCTCTGTTAAAAGCTAAAAACATCTATATGTTAAACTCGCAAAAAAACATTCTTGTTTATGTACTGCAGCAGCTATACTCCTTATAGTTGATTAATATGACCATGCATATAATGAATTGTTATGACATGGATTGCTGCTGGCATAGTAATGTAAAATGTCATTATTTACCTGTAGCTCATAATAACATCAACATCATTTGGTTGTTCCAGTTCACTGTGCTGTTTAGAGAAATTCACTTTCATGGTATAGGGTTCGTTTGGATATGCAGTTTGACTGGTTATAACTATTGAAGTGACAAGCGCCCCTGGTGCATTCTGCTCGCAAGCCTCAGTAGTAGTTGGTTGGGTTGTCGTTGTTATAGGGTTTACTTTGAATTCACGAGCTTCTTGGAAACTTCCAAGTGTGTTCTCTATAAAAGACCATTAACACACTCTTCTTTTGTTACGCGTTTATTGTTATTTATACCAGGGATTATTTTACGGGAAAGTTAGTAATTATTAAAAGCCGATTTTAAAATAGGCAAATGGCTGATGGAACATGTTTAAATTTTAGGCAGCATTTATAAGATCTTTTTTGAATGAGGCTTTATATGGCATAGCTATTGCGAACCATTAACGAAAGTAGCCCTTGTACACCTGCAGGTAAAGATATCTATATGTAATAAATGAATAATACTGGAAGTTCCTACCAGATGCTGTGTATGACGGATATGCATGATAAAGTTCTATCCGGTGCAATCCACCACATGTCAACGTAGTATCTCCTTTGCAAAACGAGCTACATGCGTCGTTGGCTAGCAATGCGTGGTCTTCGTAATCAATGTAAGCAGCACAAAGACATTGTGATTGATTCTCCAAGCCAGCTACTAATAAGCCATTTGACCTGGTAAAATAACACTTTGTTAAATTTAAAATAATACGTAAATGATAAACGCTAAAGCTAATTCATGTTTAAACTAAAGAATGGAAATGAAATGAAGAAAAATGAAAAACGACATAACTACTAATAGCAATGTGTGCTCTAAATGCCAAACTACCTAATGAAAAGGTGACCAAATTAGTCCTGCAGACTATCGAGATGTACCAATTCCTCGTATGATCACACAACGTAGCAACGGCCAGTCTTTCGGCCTCTAAACAGAAGATTTTTATGGGAACTGTATTTTAGATCCGCACTTAGTCTGATATTCATTTGTAAAACATAAGTGGTAAAATAGTTATAGAGAGAGGTGCTAGAATTACTTAAAATAATATCCTTGAAATCATTTTATTAACTTACAGGCAGTGGTCTTGGCAAAACGTTGGAGTCATGTGTGTTTCGTTGACAAGTTTTGTTCTGGCCATAAAAATATTGTTGACGCTATCTTCAAAACATCCAATTCGGTTAAAACCTAAATAGTATAAGAAACAAAACTATTAGTTATTGAACACGTATCCAAGGAACGCTCCTATTAAAACGTCTGTTCTTAATGGATGTGTAGTCGAACTTTCCTATAACTTCAGGAAAAAGCTAAATTCGTTTCGGTCAAAGTTATACCAAAAACATATTTGTGTGAAGTGGTGTATAAAAATATTTGTTTTCATTAACTTTTAATGCAGAAATATTTCAAGCGGCAGGCTGAATTTTATAATCATAAGTATTGTTACAATTGAAACGGATAGGAAAATCAAATGCACTCCAAAAAATACCATTACCTGTTCTTGTATAATGTACCTCCGCTCTTCCATGTAACGCGACAGAACCTAAATCGGAAGTGTAGTTAACACTCAATACCAATTCTTCCTTAAAAGATGTCCTGCAATTTGCTGATAAATTGTACCACTTGGTTAACGGCTCATCTACAGAAGACGTTATTGAATTTCCAGCGCTATCATAAACGCTAAAAGAAAATCAATATGTTACCTGTCATGAAAGACTGTAACAATATAAACAAAAGTATTCTCTGCATGAATGCGTGTACAGTTTGTGATGATAATATAATCATTACATCGTAATTATAATTACATTATACGGTCTTAAGATTCCTTTACACTTTTTTCTCAAAGCAAACAGGTCAATGGCCTTCTCATGATTCGCAGACAGCTTTAGCTACGAAAGTTGAATATGTTAACTGATTAAAACTTAAAGTTATTTACTCGTTATTCCGCTCTTTTACCGAAAATTCCTCAGCCGTGGACACTTACTAATATTTTATCGTCAAATACATCTCTCCTTTCGTACTACTACTGCCATCCCCAGTATTGTTAAAGTCGAAGCTAAATACTGCGCCCAATTCATACTGTGTTCCTTCTTCAACCCCATTTGTTGGGTATACCATGGTGATTAAGGCTGTTGTCAATGGACTAGAACGGCGATGTCGTGAATGAGGTTCTACCTTATCCAGGGTTAATTTTAAATCAATCCAATTGCCATCAGACGGGTTCAGTAGTCTTTTCCATGCATTTGGCATCCAAGAGTCTATTTGTGTTTCTAGACCAGTGTCCATATATTTGCTTTGTTGCTGATGCACCTTCATCGAAGTGTCCGTGACTGAAGAGCCTTTTTGAAATTGTCTGTTTAAATCCGAAATAAACTGTTTCCCTTTACCATAAGAAATTTGTCTGCGCTCTCGCAGTGTTAGTGATCCATCGCATGGCAAATCTTTGGGTAATACAACAACAAACTCCGTTTTGTTATTGCCTCTGGGTATGAAGTCAGTATTGTTTCTTTCGCCATCTGTCCAGTCGTAAACGGCATATGACGATTCAAGTATGTGGTTTGAACTTATCGACGTAGAAATGCTAGGAGTCGTTTCAAAAAATTGATCGAATCTAATTTTTACTTTACATTTTGGTGGCACGGAATAGAACTGAGTCATGCTCACTGGACTGTTTGCAACTGACATACTAAAAGTAAAATAATATGTAGCTATATAAATGTACTCTGTCATAGTTTATAAAAGCACCATTCCTAGCTATCTCATTTGTCAAATTTGAATTCGATAGACGTGTGTTGAAATTCCAAGCGACAGAGTTACCTTATCATGATTACACCAAAATTAAAATATAGTAAGAAATTAATCAGTTAGCTACACGTAAGATACACACTTACCTATATATGATTTCGAATAGTTGTCCTTTCTCATTATCATTAAAAATTTCCAATTTATAAAAACTGCTAAGAATGTAATTTATTCCAGGAATGAGTTCGTGCGGTGCAACAGCTTCAACAGTTGTTTTCGCTGGTTCGTTATTTGTTGAACAACTTAATTCGACAAAGGATTGTAAAACAGCAAAGCTTGAATTGTACTGCTTCTTGTTGCCAATTTGCACATACGAATCGTTCGTTTTCAGGTATTTCCAAACCTCAGCATAAACGATTACTTTAGATGGTAGAGCCGATGGATAGTACGTGGCGTTCATTGTAAGAGTTTCGTTGAATATTACCTGGCAGTTTTCCCGAATAAGGTATAGCTGAGAGAAGTTAGTTGCTAATCCGAAATTATTACTGAACCTTAAAATATAATATGTACTTATAAGTTAAATATACATGTACAAAATGTGTAATATCTTTTTCGGTACTTTTTGTAAGTTTAAGATTCAAAACAGTTAGTCGATTTTTTATACATATATATTTTAATATATTCGCTGACGAAATTAATCAAAGTAAAATATTAATAGAAACGCTGCGAAAGAAACTTGACGTGCTTCTAGATAATTTAATGTCATTAGTTATCATAAGTTTTCGCTTGAACTATTATAAACAGCTAAAATTAAGTTATAACATCGTGAAATTCATAATAGTTGATTGACTATTTTTTTGTCTGCTAATAAAATACTGAACTAAAAGTAATTACTGACTATGTTTTACTTAGCTGACAAGTGGACATCTACGTATATTCAGATATCAAGGCATATTAATTAATTTTTGTTTATAAATATGTATCGTTAATAATTACTTACTTGTAATCTACCCTGTAGATGTCCTCTTTGGGGCTTGTGTAAGTAAAATGAAATAAGGCTGTTTTAGTTGCTAAATGTCCTGGGGTAACAACAACTGGATGCGATATGTACACGTTTTCCGAATTATTAACAGATGTGGCCTGACAGGGCAAAGTAATATACGGTGAGATGGTTGTCGTTGGTTGCTCAGTGCTTGTCGTGGGTAGCTCTGTGGTTGTCCTGGATGGCTCTGTGGTTGTCGTGGATGGCTCGGTAGTTGTCGTGGATGGCTCGGTAGTTGTCGTGGATGGCTCGGTGGTTGTCGTGGATGGCTCGGTAGTTGTAGTGGATGGCTCGGTAGTTGTAGTGGATGGCTCGGTGGTTGGCGTGGATGGCTCGGTGGTTGTCGTGGATGGCTTGGTGGTTGTCGTGGATGGCTCGGTGGTTGTCGTGGATGGCTCGGTGGTTGTCGTGGATGGCTCTGTAGTTGTCGTGGATGGCTCGGTGGTTGTCGTGGATGGCTCGGTAGTTGTCGTGGATGGCTCGGTGGTTGTCGTGGATGGCTCGGTAGTTGTAGTGGATGGCTCGGTGGTTGTCGTGGGCTGTTCCGTAGTAGAATCCATAACAGTCGTGGGCATTTCTGTTATGGGTGCTTGAGTAGTAGTCGTGAGTGGCTCAGTGGTTGTCGTGGACAGCTCGGTTGTTGTCGTACGAAGTTCCGTGGTTGTTGTTGGTTGATCGGTAGTTGTCGTTGGAAGATCGGTAGTTGTCGTTGGAAGTTCGGTAGTCGTCGTAGGTAGTTGAGTACTAAATGGCTCAGTTGTGGTCGTAAGTGGCTCAGTGGTTGTTGTAAGAGATTCGGTGGTTGTGGTAGGCTGTTTGGTAGTTGTTGGTGATGGTTCGGTCGTTGTTGTTGGTGGTTCGGTCGTTGTTGTTAGTGGTTCAGTCATTACTGTCTGTGGTTCAGTACTTGTTGTTGTGGGTGGTTCAGTAGTGATCTCTGGAGATTCAGCTGTTGTCGTGGAATGCTCGGTTGTCGTCGTCGGCTGAATGGTAGTGGTTGCAGGCGGGTCTCCTTTCCCTAACACATATAGTGTTGAGGTGTCATTGACGATAGTGCCGTTTACGTTTTGACCACATGTGCCAATGTTTTCAATAATAGCTAAAGCTGTGATAGCTATAGATTCCCAAGCCTTGTCTTCTTTGTAAGAAACATACATAGTTAATTCTTCAGTCAAAACCTTTTTGCAACCAGGTTGTAGCAGATATCGCTTAGAAATTTCTTTTTTTGTTCCTGTTTCGTCTTCTAACCTATAACAAATATAAGTAGTTTGGAAGATGCCGGCAAACACTCAATTACGTTTACTTTAATAAAAAAAACATAAGCCCACGATGTCGCGCTAATAATGTGAGGTATTGTAATTTGTAAATAATCTTCTGAAATAATTTTGCACATTGACATACCTGTAGGTTGCCTTTAGATAAACACTTGCAGTGGAAGGATTTTCTAAGAGTTGCTCATACTTCCCGCGCACAGGAGCTGTTTGTCCGAACTGAATCTCTTGTGGTGTAATTGCTTGGACCTGAGTACCAAGAGACGCAACAAACTGCAGAAGAAAGTAATGTTCAACAGTACACTAACACGAACTGACGTATTATGGCATTTAAACTGGTACGTATGTCTTTAATTGATAAACCGTTATCATTAATATACCTTTCACACTCAATAAGTAAATTGAATATATGTAATAACAACTACACGTTTAATTGGACGAATATTCAATTAAGAATATATATATATATATATATATATATATATTCTTAATTGAATATTCGTCCAATTAAACGTGTAGTTGTTATTACATATATTCAATTTACTTATTGAGTGTGAAAGGTATATTAATGATAACGGTTTATCAATTAAAGACATACGTACCAGTTTAAATGCCATAATACGTCAGTTCGTGTTAGTGTACTGTTGAACATTACTTTCTTCTGCAGTTTGTTGCGTCTCTTGGTACTCAGGTCCAAGCAATTACACCACAAGAGATTCAGTTCGGACAAACAGCTCCTGTGCGCGGGAAGTATGAGCAACTCTTAGAAAATCCTTCCACTGCAAGTGTTTATCTAAAGGCAACCTACAGGTATGTCAATGTGCAAAATTATTTCAGAAGATTATTTACAAATTACAATACCTCACATTATTAGCGCGACATCGTGGGCTTATGTTTTTTTTATTAAAGTAAACGTAATTGAGTGTTTGCCGGCATCTTCCAAACTACTTATATTTGTTATAGGTTAGAAGACGAAACAGGAACAAAAAAAGAAATTTCTAAGCGATATCTGCTACAACCTGGTTGCAAAAAGGTTTTGACTGAAGAATTAACTATGTATGTTTCTTACAAAGAAGACAAGGCTTGGGAATCTATAGCTATCACAGCTTTAGCTATTATTGAAAACATTGGCACATGTGGTCAAAACGTAAACGGCACTATCGTCAATGACACCTCAACACTATATGTGTTAGGGAAAGGAGACCCGCCTGCAACCACTACCATTCAGCCGACGACGACAACCGAGCATTCCACGACAACAGCTGAATCTCCAGAGATCACTACTGAACCACCCACAACAACAAGTACTGAACCACAGACAGTAATGACTGAACCACTAACAACAACGACCGAACCACCAACAACAACGACCGAACCATCACCAACAACTACCAAACAGCCTACCACAACCACCGAATCTCTTACAACAACCACTGAGCCACTTACGACCACAACTGAGCCATTTAGTACTCAACTACCTACGACGACTACCGAACTTCCAACGACAACTACCGATCTTCCAACGACAACTACCGATCAACCAACAACAACCACGGAACTTCGTACGACAACAACCGAGCTGTCCACGACAACCACTGAGCCACTCACGACTACTACTCAAGCACCCATAACAGAAATGCCCACGACTGTTATGGATTCTACTACGGAACAGCCCACGACAACCACCGAGCCATCCACTACAACTACCGAGCCATCCACGACAACCACCGAGCCATCCACGACAACTACCGAGCCATCCACGACAACCACCGAGCCATCCACGACAACTACAGAGCCATCCACGACAACCACCGAGCCATCCACGACAACCACCGAGCCATCCACGACAACCACCAAGCCATCCACGACAACCACCGAGCCATCCACGCCAACCACCGAGCCATCCACTACAACTACCGAGCCATCCACTACAACTACCGAGCCATCCACGACAACCACCGAGCCATCCACGACAACTACCGAGCCATCCACGACAACTACCGAGCCATCCACGACAACCACAGAGCCATCCAGGACAACCACAGAGCTACCCACGACAAGCACTGAGCAACCAACGACAACCATCTCACCGTATATTACTTTGCCCTGTCAGGCCACATCTGTTAATAATTCGGAAAACGTGTACATATCGCATCCAGTTGTTGTTACCCCAGGACATTTAGCAACTAAAACAGCCTTATTTCATTTTACTTACACAAGCCCCAAAGAGGACATCTACAGGGTAGATTACAAGTAAGTAATTATTAACGATACATATTTATAAACAAAAATTAATTAATATGCCTTGATATCTGAATATACGTAGATGTCCACTTGTCAGCTAAGTAAAACATAGTCAGTAATTACTTTTAGTTCAGTATTTTATTAGCAGACAAAAAAATAGTCAATCAACTATTATGAATTTCACGATGTTATAACTTAATTTTAGCTGTTTATAATAGTTCAAGCGAAAACTTATGATAACTAATGACATTAAATTATCTAGAAGCACGTCAAGTTTCTTTCGCAGCGTTTCTATTAATATTTTACTTTGATTAATTTCGTCAGCGAATATATTAAAATATATATGTATAAAAAATCGACTAACTGTTTTGAATCTTAAACTTACAAAAAGTACCGAAAAAGATATTACACATTTTGTACATGTATATTTAACTTATAAGTACATATTATATTTTAAGGTTCAGTAATAATTTCGGATTAGCAACTAACTTCTCTCAGCTATACCTTATTCGGGAAAACTGCCAGGTAATATTCAACGAAACTCTTACAATGAACGCCACGTACTATCCATCGGCTCTACCATCTAAAGTAATCGTTTATGCTGAGGTTTGGAAATACCTGAAAACGAACGATTCGTATGTGCAAATTGGCAACAAGAAGCAGTACAATTCAAGCTTTGCTGTTTTACAATCCTTTGTCGAATTAAGTTGTTCAACAAATAACGAACCAGCGAAAACAACTGTTGAAGCTGTTGCACCGCACGAACTCATTCCTGGAATAAATTACATTCTTAGCAGTTTTTATAAATTGGAAATTTTTAATGATAATGAGAAAGGACAACTATTCGAAATCATATATAGGTAAGTGTGTATCTTACGTGTAGCTAACTGATTAATTTCTTACTATATTTTAATTTTGGTGTAATCATGATAAGGTAACTCTGTCGCTTGGAATTTCAACACACGTCTATCGAATTCAAATTTGACAAATGAGATAGCTAGGAATGGTGCTTTTATAAACTATGACAGAGTACATTTATATAGCTACATATTATTTTACTTTTAGTATGTCAGTTGCAAACAGTCCAGTGAGCATGACTCAGTTCTATTCCGTGCCACCAAAATGTAAAGTAAAAATTAGATTCGATCAATTTTTTGAAACGACTCCTAGCATTTCTACGTCGATAAGTTCAAACCACATACTTGAATCGTCATATGCCGTTTACGACTGGACAGATGGCGAAAGAAACAATACTGACTTCATACCCAGAGGCAATAACAAAACGGAGTTTGTTGTTGTATTACCCAAAGATTTGCCATGCGATGGATCACTAACACTGCGAGAGCGCAGACAAATTTCTTATGGTAAAGGGAAACAGTTTATTTCGGATTTAAACAGACAATTTCAAAAAGGCTCTTCAGTCACGGACACTTCGATGAAGGTGCATCAGCAACAAAGCAAATATATGGACACTGGTCTAGAAACACAAATAGACTCTTGGATGCCAAATGCATGGAAAAGACTACTGAACCCGTCTGATGGCAATTGGATTGATTTAAAATTAACCCTGGATAAGGTAGAACCTCATTCACGACATCGCCGTTCTAGTCCATTGACAACAGCCTTAATCACCATGGTATACCCAACAAATGGGGTTGAAGAAGGAACACAGTATGAATTGGGCGCAGTATTTAGCTTCGACTTTAACAATACTGGGGATGGCAGTAGTAGTACGAAAGGAGAGATGTATTTGACGATAAAATATTAGTAAGTGTCCACGGCTGAGGAATTTTCGGTAAAAGAGCGGAATAACGAGTAAATAACTTTAAGTTTTAATCAGTTAACATATTCAACTTTCGTAGCTAAAGCTGTCTGCGAATCATGAGAAGGCCATTGACCTGTTTGCTTTGAGAAAAAAGTGTAAAGGAATCTTAAGACCGTATAATGTAATTATAATTACGATGTAATGATTATATTATCATCACAAACTGTACACGCATTCATGCAGAGAATACTTTTGTTTATATTGTTACAGTCTTTCATGACAGGTAACATATTGATTTTCTTTTAGCGTTTATGATAGCGCTGGAAATTCAATAACGTCTTCTGTAGATGAGCCGTTAACCAAGTGGTACAATTTATCAGCAAATTGCAGGACATCTTTTAAGGAAGAATTGGTATTGAGTGTTAACTACACTTCCGATTTAGGTTCTGTCGCGTTACATGGAAGAGCGGAGGTACATTATACAAGAACAGGTAATGGTATTTTTTGGAGTGCATTTGATTTTCCTATCCGTTTCAATTGTAACAATACTTATGATTATAAAATTCAGCCTGCCGCTTGAAATATTTCTGCATTAAAAGTTAATGAAAACAAATATTTTTATACACCACTTCACACAAATATGTTTTTGGTATAACTTTGACCGAAACGAATTTAGCTTTTTCCTGAAGTTATAGGAAAGTTCGACTACACATCCATTAAGAACAGACGTTTTAATAGGAGCGTTCCTTGGATACGTGTTCAATAACTAATAGTTTTGTTTCTTATACTATTTAGGTTTTAACCGAATTGGATGTTTTGAAGATAGCGTCAACAATATTTTTATGGCCAGAACAAAACTTGTCAACGAAACACACATGACTCCAACGTTTTGCCAAGACCACTGCCTGTAAGTTAATAAAATGATTTCAAGGATATTATTTTAAGTAATTCTAGCACCTCTCTCTATAACTATTTTACCACTTATGTTTTACAAATGAATATCAGACTAAGTGCGGATCTAAAATACAGTTCCCATAAAAATCTTCTGTTTAGAGGCCGAAAGACTGGCCGTTGCTACGTTGTGTGATCATACGAGGAATTGGTACATCTCGATAGTCTGCAGGACTAATTTGGTCACCTTTTCATTAGGTAGTTTGGCATTTAGAGCACACATTGCTATTAGTAGTTATGTCGTTTTTCATTTTTCTTCATTTCATTTCCATTCTTTAGTTTAAACATGAATTAGCTTTAGCGTTTATCATTTACGTATTATTTTAAATTTAACAAAGTGTTATTTTACCAGGTCAAATGGCTTATTAGTAGCTGGCTTGGAGAATCAATCACAATGTCTTTGTGCTGCTTACATTGATTACGAAGACCACGCATTGCTAGCCAACGACGCATGTAGCTCGTTTTGCAAAGGAGATACTACGTTGACATGTGGTGGATTGCACCGGATAGAACTTTATCATGCATATCCGTCATACACAGCATCTGGTAGGAACTTCCAGTATTATTCATTTATTACATATAGATATCTTTACCTGCAGGTGTACAAGGGCTACTTTCGTTAATGGTTCGCAATAGCTATGCCATATAAAGCCTCATTCAAAAAAGATCTTATAAATGCTGCCTAAAATTTAAACATGTTCCATCAGCCATTTGCCTATTTTAAAATCGGCTTTTAATAATTACTAACTTTCCCGTAAAATAATCCCTGGTATAAATAACAATAAACGCGTAACAAAAGAAGAGTGTGTTAATGGTCTTTTATAGAGAACACACTTGGAAGTTTCCAAGAAGCTCGTGAATTCAAAGTAAACCCTATAACAACGACAACCCAACCAACTACTACTGAGGCTTGCGAGCAGAATGCACCAGGGGCGCTTGTCACTTCAATAGTTATAACCAGTCAAACTGCATATCCAAACGAACCCTATACCATGAAAGTGAATTTCTCTAAACAGCACAGTGAACTGGAACAACCAAATGATGTTGATGTTATTATGAGCTACAGGTAAATAATGACATTTTACATTACTATGCCAGCAGCAATCCATGTCATAACAATTCATTATATGCATGGTCATATTAATCAACTATAAGGAGTATAGCTGCTGCAGTACATAAACAAGAATGTTTTTTTGCGAGTTTAACATATAGATGTTTTTAGCTTTTAACAGAGAAGTGTTTGTAAACTGTGAGTGCCATATTATAAAGGTTGTTTGTTCCGCTTCATTATAAATACTGCACCCAGCTGATTCAGTTCCATGTGAAGTAAGTGTGCTTGGGGAGTCATAATTATATATTAACGTGTACTATGATGAACATTAAATTATATATTTCAGTTTAAACGATGACCACTTTCGAACTCTTCACACAGAAAATAAAACATACACCATACGAAAGGGATGTTCCATCTTTATTCAAGAAAGTCTGAATCTCATCTACTCTTACACTGTAGAGGATATAGGAAAAATAATACAATTTGAAGGTAGATTTTGTACTTAGTCTTTCATTAACAGCAGTTTAGATGTAATTATCCTCAGAGCGCGCTTTACAATGCAAGACAGAATGTGCAAAATATTACAATTATTTAACACAGAGACCTACCCTACAATAAAACAATGTAGTATCATGTGTGTTAGTTAGCAAGCCATTGGCATGTCTTGTAACTTAAACATTTCTACTGTTAGCCCGATTTACTATTCGAGTACAAAGTCAAGGATGTGCTGAGAAAAAATCCACTTCCCAGTTTATGTTATCGATGGACTAGCCTTTTTGTGGATGAAATTAAGACAAAAGTTTTGATTTTTCAACGTCTTTGTTAATATCTACGAGTTTTCTGACGCAAGCATCGACACGATTTCATTTCACAGTTTATTAGTGACATAGTTATTTTGTTACCGTTTTTTAACAGTTGAGGTGACAGACGGATATGATACAGAGATAACATATAATTGTTTTACTGAGATTTAAACTACATGTTGTAGGTAACGCAGTACTGAACTACAGTAACGGTATTAACATAGCAACTGCTTCACAGCGAGAGTTCGTTATTGTCTCAGAGCCCAAGGTAAGTATAGTGTAAAAGAAATCCAAAGTGATTTGCATAAGTATCTTCATCTAATTTGACTTTACACTGTTTGGTTCCGGTGATTGTTAATGCATCATTTTGCTCTTGTTTTAAATCAAAGCAGTAGTAGATTCTTGAGACTGGTAACAAGATATGAATGCTCTATACGAAGCAGGTCTCCAACGACTAAAATTACACGTTTTCTAACATTAAATATTTCACCGTTTATTTATAAGAATGCAAAAATTCAATATGCAATGTTTAACTGAATGACCGATTTCCCACTAGTTTTGTACAGTACATATGGACAGTTGTTCTGAATTGCGATAACTGGTGCAATGTATTAATTGATAAGGATATACCTTAATCCAGCTGTTTTATTTATTTTTATTAAACATAGACATGCATGTACATTTATGGCATTGGCAGGTCATCAGTACAGACTATGGATGATACTTAAGGTTTTCTTTTTTAAATATTTATCTATAACAGGTTATTCTGCCTTGTTCTAACACTAAGGGGACTGAATGGATTATTGATATGCAGCTACCTACTATTATATTGTTTGGAAAAGTTGAGCCAATTCAGGCAACCTTTTATAAAGCCTACGACAACACGGGAACAATAGATGTGGTACTAACATACACGTTCGGGTAATTGTATAATAAATCGTCATTACATGAACTACACGGATTTATGTATCCTCAATATTGTTCTTTTTACCAGAATGTAATTATTAAAAAAAAATCGACTACATCAAACTATTCCACCCTTTTGGTTTCGGTTGCCTACATTGTAATTATTACGCTGTAACTAAGGACCGTCTTTTCAATCGTAGGCAACAAGCGGATAATCATTTAGACAATACTAAATACAAGAATTATTCATTCCAAGGAATGCAGTTTAAAGGTGCCTGATGTTACATTGCTCTTATATGAAAATATGTGAATATTACATGTGAATGTTATATTGCTTCAGCCTGTATCCCCAGAAAAAAATTAGGCTTTGTATTTATAATTATATTACTGCTGCAGGTTTGGTGCAGCCGCACTCATAAAATCGACAACAAAATCATATGTAGTGCCAGCCGGATGTAAAGGGGTGATAAACGAAACGATACCAATTGATTTCACCTATCATGATGATAACATACAAACGACCAAATTTGATGCAACAGTGTCAAGCAGTTTCAAGCAAGTCGGCATAAAGTCCGTAACAATACCAATGGTAGTACCAATTTCACTGAAGTGTCTTGTAAGGCCTACAGGAGAAACATATCAATTAGGAATAACGTATGCTTCGGGAACTCCAACAGTTATTGCAACTTCTGAAACGTTGACAATTGGATCAACTGTATCCAATTGGATAAACCATAGCAATATGCAGGCAACATTATACATCAAGGGAGAGTTCAGGTAGGATATATACACATTGTTTTGTAACCACATTCAGACGCAGTAAATTAGTCAATAAGTAGCTAGAACTGCATGCACAGCCAATGAATTCCATGCTAATCAGCACTCATTCTGCTCCGATAAAGTTTCATTGAGATAATTATCACCAACTGTTTACAACTAATTAGCTAGATTTACAATCAAAGGTGATTATCTGATTGTCAACACCACTGAGAAAAATGAGGATACAGCGACGTCAAAGTTTGACTGTAAGCTGCAAAGGAAGTTCAAAAATCGTTTAACTAAATATTAGTCTCAGCTAATTATCAAAATAGTTGACTTATATCATGTTACCTGCAATAAAATGACAAAACTACATTCCATAAAATGCTCAATTTTACCAGAAAACTACATGTCTCACTCTGTAGCTACTAGTACCATTGTTGAGGGTTCTCACAAAATTACACTCTATATCTAGCTAGTTAATAGTTACTTGGCTCGCCAAAAAAGGCTTCTATAACACACTTGTATATGATCGAGACAGTTGTGGTTGAAATCAGATCTACTTGAAAGTCTTGGAATATGTATATGACTATAATGAAAGATTCTGGGAAATCCAGGTATATTTAATGCTTTGTTCAATCGCAGGTGGATAGTAGACAGTTAGAAATGAATAAATTAGCATACATAAAGTACTATTATTATATGACTATTTAATGGTAAGGTTTACAAAGATCATAACCTAACCAGCTTAACCAGAAATGTGTTTATAATTTATAAGTAATTTTATTTTCAATTTATAATTTTATTTTATTTTATTTTATTTTATAATGGAGACTTCTTAAATATATAATATCTATGATTGATAACTTCGAAATGCTTACCTACTTGCAGCTTTCCAATATAGTGTTGCAACGTATGCAGGCCTAAACACGAAAAGTTATGATTAAAATTAGCACTATTACGGTTTATTAAGTTCCTTAGCAAATTTTCTTTACTACATAGCGTGCTTTTCCGTTTTCAGCTTGAGTGATAACCGTTTTGGTTACAAAATAGGAAAGACGGAATATTACACTATTCAAGGTAATGACAACAAATGTGACGGCAAAATGGCGGAAAGTTTTTTCCTTAACAACAAGATATATCCAACAGAAGGCTCTTTGCGATTCGTAACTACGGTTACTATCACAAACTTCGTTACTGGTGCCGTAATTAGCAACGGGAATCAAGTGCATCAATCCAATGTGTATGAGTACATGACATTATCATGTGCTGATTCGAGTCTGATTCCGGCGACAGATCTCACCATCACAGCGCCACTGCAAGTGACGTTAATTCAAGAAGTTAATGTTACAGCGGATGTGACACAATATATAAGTGCGAACGAACCGAAAGTAAGAGCCGAATATGAGTAAGTACAAGGACAAATTCTTTATCGCTTTTTTAGAACATATCGCGTTCTTACCAAATTTGGTAACCTTTATTATCAATGGGTTATATCAGGAAGTTTAAAAAAGAGATAAAATTCAAACAGTTTTGACGCTTTTTTGAATTCTTTCTTTGAAGCTGATTTTGGCCAAAGTTTAAGCTTTCCAGAGGTGTTGGACATATATTTTTTTACGGTAGATAACTAATGTAAATGTTTCTAATCTGTATAATGTAATTATAACTTAACATTAAACTTACATTTTAAGAGTTTATCTTTTATTTTTGAATACTTAAACATATGCTCAACTAGCTAATTAGAGTACAATACGTTAAACTAGCACCAAATGGCACTGTATTGTCACGTGCCCTTAGTGGAACATGTGTGCATCTATGTAACTGTCTCCGTTTCAGCATATATGATCTGAAAGGATTGTCTGGTACCACAGCAGGGCCTCATAGAAACCAAACCACCAGGCGGTATGTTTTGCCGACAACATGTTCACAAGGACGAATACAGGACAGATTTTATTTTGCTGGTGATTACAGCACGGAGCCTTCTAATCAGTGCCTTATTTTTAGACTGGAAGCAAACGCCACATTCTACAATGACGAAACAGGATCAATGTTTGCAAATGCGCCAAGATCACAAAACCTGAATGTGTGTGATGACTCCGGTGGTAGAGGTAGATAGGCATGCATTTGCCAAAGATGCATTTTCCTAATCAGTATAGCCGGGGCTTTCTCCCAGCTTGTTACAAAATATCGGAAAGTTTAGCTCAAAGTGGCACATCTTTTTGAAAATGACTATACTTTTTTTAGCTATTATCCATATTTCAAGCGTCCCTTTTAATAACAGTGCATAACAAAACTGTTCTACTTAGCCTGTGATCAATAAATAAGGACAGAATCAAATGTTGGAATTTTATAAAGAGACTTAATATCTGTTCTTCTCAACTCATTGACACACCATTTACCCCGTCAAAACTATCCTGCCTGTAACAGATCCTTTATAAAATTACAGACTGACCGCTGGTCTTCCCTGCTTGCTTGCTCAGTCTGGCTTCAGCGCCTCTTCGGACCTGTTCCAGTATCTTTTTCCATGGGTCGAACATCCTGGGTCCTGGCGATAAGCGATCCCTCAGCATACACCCTTTTACGCACTACCAGTTAATTTTTCGCGCTGTCTTGACCATACTGATTTCGAGAAATTCGCGTTAATACCAAACCTAACCATGAATAGTATTATTCCAGTAACAAAAATATAAGTAACAAATTCAAATTTCGATTTAAAAAAAAAAAATGTAATGACATGATTTCAAGAATTTTATGACTTTCAAAAGAAAGTACAACATGTTGACATTACAAAACACCCAAAATTAAAACGCCATGCCCCTCCCCAAAAAAAATCCGTAAATTAATATGACGGTAGTATACATTCGTATGTAGTGTCAGCAAAGCCTCGTGTAATGGTTTACTTATGACGGATACGTTCTTATTGACGATCCGCAATTAACGAATATTAGCTATTTCAAATAACAAATATTAACAACCAGTTTTATAATGTAAAAATAAATTTAATAAATAGCATATAGAAATTTCACAGTGCCGAACAATAAAATACGGAGATGTAAAAGCCGTCTCTTAATACCTTCAGTGCAGCAACAAAATGTGCTTTCTAGTTAATTTATTATTTATAGTTAAAAATTATTTTGGATTTAATATTGTACTGTAAGCATTTTTCGAATGATAACATTTATAACTTTGCTTAAAAACTAATTTTCTGTAAGTAAGAGCTACCGCACATAACTAGTTTTTATTTTGTAAAAAAGTTTCTTATATTACGTTGGTCTGAAACATATGTTCTCAAAAACAAGAAAATTGAAAGTAAACAAATGTATAGCATATGGTTTTGCATACAATCAAAATGGAAAAGTCTGGCAGTTACAAATCTATTATTACTTGTGTTCTTATACTGTATAATACTGATCAACTTCCTGGGCATTCATTTGATGGTATACACATGTTCAGGTGCATAACCATGCCACGTGGACATTGACATCCGGGTACGCAATGAGTATCGAATGTGACTGTTTTGGTTTTAGTTGCACACGTTTTCAATTCAGAAGAAGAACAGTTGAGAAATATGGCTCCAAATGGGCATGATATGCCTGAAACAAAAAAAGTATCAAGAAGCACCTATTATTGATTCAGAATTTTAGTGAACTGCATTTCTAGACAAAAAGGAGTACTATCTGGCACATTTTTAACCGCATAACGCATATATATACCACGCATTATATTTGTCATAATTTTACAATTAATCTTTAAATAATGACTTTACAAACATGTGCTTCTTTCAAAATGAAGTACCTGTGCAAGGTGATAGTTGCGTCCAAGATATATAGATGCCTTCGTTAGAACATGCACGTGCGTACGCTTTCACTGATTCACAAGCGCACACTCGTTTACTAGGACAGTCGCATGTATCAACAATGCACGACCTACAGAAAAATATAGGGTGCGATATTTAGGGGAAAAACGATACGCAAGTTATCTCCTTATTCAGACAATTATGATTCCATTTTTGGAGGAATTTATAGACTTATGAGGCATTTGTTGTACATGCACTATAATAGGAGAAATTCTGAGAACAGGCCCCTTGTATATTAGATGAAGTTACTAACACAACCATCTTACAGAATGCAAACGTCCATATTATTTTTACTTTTTCTTACTTTGAACATTAATAACGAAATCATTTCAGAGTTGCATATGACTAAAAGCAAATATCCCACATCCCTTGGTTTGATGCTCTGCGGTAACTAGCTTAAAACCGAAGAAAAGTTCTCAAGTTTACTTACTTAAAATAAGCTGCAACATCCACTATCATGTGACATCTTTTGAACACCCTGCTCTTTAACACTTGGCAATGTTCCTCCGCTTCATTCTTTTTCGTTACGTTATTTGCGCAAGGTGATATAATTTTAACATCCTCCTTTCTTTGACAAGCAGATTTAGCACCATATCTCCACGAGTCCCCAAATCCGTGAGATTTTGTGTAAGCTATTTTATCTCTACCTAGAAAATCATCTGCCGCTTTGCCGTTATAGTTACCACACAATCCACATAAACGATCTTTGAACTTAGCGGGAACAGTAACTTCCAAATAGCTGTCCCCATCCCATAACAGTCTAACACCCACATTAGTCCGTACAATGATAGAAAGCCCTACTTGTTCAGCAGTTAACACGTTTTTTACGACTAGAGGTAATTTTGCAGCAACTTTGTCCAATTTTACGAGTAGATTTTGTCTTAGAGATAATTTAACTCCTCCGATATGAAGAATCACATATTTCGTCCATGCGTAGGAATTTTTTCTTCGAGAGTAATTTCGTACACGAACACTAAAAGAACGTCGTTTGCTACAATCCTGAGTTAAGATATATTTACAAGTTCCCTGGAAATTAAAAATGCGACCATCGAAACTTCTGTAGTGCGGATCTCCGAACACTGTACATGTTGACTCTTCTACAAAATAATTTTTCCAATATTTAATTTAGATAGGTTTTAAAAATGCAAGCACATTTTCGACCATAATATTGAATACTTACATGTACTTATAACTGCAACTGCTGAACAATCATCACACAATATAATATTTCAAAATATCATCTTATTTTCTACAGCACTTATTTTTGAAGATTGTCCTACCTCTTAGAGAATA
>JAOXYB010049046.1:0-11935 GCA_028565635.1 Phoronis ovalis | reverse complement strand
TTCATGGAACCTAACTTCGACACTTTTTTAACTAAAAATTTGAAATTGCACGTGGAGTTCAATATTTTAGCTTAAAAACATCTTTACATGTACAGGTCATTTACCGGACGGTACCAGGTTATTAAAAATTTTACACTTCCATATTTAATATCATGCTAAAGATAGGCTGCAAGAACAGAAACATATTATTACAGTCATACTATATGACTATTTTCTTAAGATTTCAATTTGTTTCTTTCGCCGGGGATTCATGTTGTTTCATGTCATGTACTATCGTAATTTTCATACATTTAATCCGTCGTCACTCGGACAAATGTGAATTCCCAATATGAAACACGTACACAACCATTACAAACATTTTGAAAGTTAAAATATGTTTCTCTATAGCATGAGTGCAATGCATCACTGACCATGATGCAATTAAAAATAATTATTGTTTGAAGTAAGTATGCTTAGTACAATGTACCTAATATGATTGACAATCTATGTCTCTATAGGGCCAGATCAAAGGAAAGTGTATCAATGTAGTAAACAGGGCAACACCATACTGTTGTATGGGGCTGTTGTGTTCAATATTAAGTCTTTATAATTTTCTTTATTATGATCAGTTCAGTTAACAGTGTAAATAAGTCAGTTAGTTTTGGCCCAATTTTATATGCCCCTTACAAATGCGGAATATTGATTCTTAGAAAACAATATATAAGTATAGAGCACCATAAAGATTTTTTAAACCGTGAGAAAGCCACGCCCTTTTGTTACTATTGTTCTGCACAAGACCTGTCAGTGTCAAACTGATGGTACATACAAAGGATATTCGACAGTTTCCGCAGAGAAAGCCCGTATGTATTATTTCTAAATCGTAGGAAATTGTCAGAGTCTACGGAAATCTGTGCGAGTTCCCGGCAACTTACGCGAGTCTAGCAATGGACGGTTCGAGTAGCAGGAATTTTGGTGCGAAACCCGGAAAATGGGTTCGAATGGTAGGAAACAGGTCCGCGAATGCGGATTGACGGTTCGAGTCTACGCTGGTTAAGTAGGCCTGTGGATATAAAAAAAGTTATTAATTACTTCTGTACTATAACAACGCTAATTTGAATTATTTGCATGATATATCACTACCTATTAATTATGGAAACAATTTCTAATAAAGTAATGCAATCTGTAATTACCTTTATTTTCTTTGTAGAATATTACATTTTCACATACAATGTATAGATAGAACTGGAATAAAGAGATACCAACATATGAAATATTCACAATAATTGAATAAAATATTTTCTAATACAGAATCATTAAATTACTGCCATTAATAAAACTAAATGCTGGAATCAAGAAATAGTTCATTGCATATTACATTTACATTGACTTGTTCAAAAGTAATAGTTTGTTAAATTATGACAGTTGCATAGAAGGGTGTGACATGCATTCCCAGGTGACTAATCTTTAAACTCCAGAATTTTTATAATTTAATTTTTAATGGATTTTATTTTCCTGTTTTAATAGATCTTCAAAACTAGAATAGCGAAGCCTTTATTCGTAGCACATTAAAATTCCACCAAAACACATTTCATAACCACAGAAGTAGTTAAAACTTACAATTTAAAGGTGAATCCTTTTTCTGAAATTTTAAAAAGTATGCTATCTAAGTAAAAAGATGAAATAGCAGACATATTGGAAGTCAGGCCTAATTCTCAGACAATACTACTGTCACAGAACATCAAAAGAAAACGATTTTCTTTTTACTATCTTATTATCTACCTTAACCTATAGAAGCCCAATATATTTTGATTAGCATGTGTAACTATTCTACATGATTAACTGAATACAGTCGGTGAAATTACAGCAGATTATTTTAAATCATTCTTCCACAACAGTGAATAATGCAGTTAGAAATTTCCCAGAACAGCTTTGTTATGACTTACTATTCTTGCAACAATAAAAAAATACAACTTCAAGTATAGACACAGATTTGCACACAAGCCTGAAATAATACTTTGATTATACAAGTCCCAGTAACTATATGTAAGGTCTAATTCTCATGCAAACATTATATAATTTTTAAACTTTCTCCTTAAAGTTTCTGTAATATGCTTGATAATACTTTTCAACAAGCAGAGAAGAAGAAACAATCCGGGAAAACAATGTTGCTGGCATTTGTCAATGCTTTAGTCTGCTAATTAAACTAGCTAGTATCCAATATATCTACTTGGTTTTCATTGTTTTATGAACTTTTCTGGCACACTGAAGGGAAAATTGGGTTTATTTTAAAACAAAGCAGAAGCACAAATAACAAGGAAATGTACATTGACAGTTTTGCCTAAAGGTTAATATTCATAAATTAAAGAATATTGCATGCAGTATCCACTCCAACAGCACAAGTAATCCCAAGCATAAGGGGTGTTATTCATTCTAATTAAAATCAGTAGTTAGTTTTCACTCCCATCGCTTATCTGCTACTGGGAAAGAAATGTCATATTATTACTGGGAGTGAAAACTACTGATTTTAATTAGAATGGACCTTAATGGTTATCAAGACTTAACAGCTTTATAAAAAGATAAACCTCTTTTTTATCATCAGTAGCAAATGTTTTGTGTTGTATTAAAAATTTGTCCAATAATAATTCACCAGCCTTAAAAAAATAAGAAACAGAACCACACTTCTAAATATCTTAGCATCCTCTGCATATGATTTCCGCATAAGTATTAATAATTAATTAATTATTAAAATAATATCACACATTACAGATATTATTATTTTTGTTTTCCTATATTGTATGTCCAATTTGTTTTTCATATTCAGATGGCACAGTAGACAGTCAAATGGCACAGGCTGATGGAGCCTTCTGCATCATTCTGCATGGCTGTTTTAGCTTATTTTATTTTTTGCAACAAAAATGCATATCATATTTCATGTAAATTACCCTTGAAACAAATAATCTCACAGCCAACTGGCATTGTAATCTAAACAAAGCAGCTCATAAATCCCATATCACATAACAAAATACATAAAGACCTCTCCAACATCTGGTATCATGTTTTTATTAAAAGTATATCCATCCTTTCCAAAATCAAGGGTTCAAAATTAATCATGTGTAAAAATGTCTAAATACAATTTAAAGTATATCTCTACTGTTTCAGTATTATAATGCCCTGATATATCATATAGACACATCTCTAATTTAAAGTAGCAGGGTCTATGCTATGCAATTTAACCCAAAAGTTGCCCCAAGCAAGTTATTTTATTTGCTAATGTTACAAATAGGCAATGCAATATATACATGTTTAGGGTTGCTCCTATAAGGGAGCAAGCCTATTGGTTTTGTATGATTTCTTTCTTCTTCTTCTTGTTCTTTTTCTTCCAATTTTCAGCAAGCTATATCTCGTAGACGGTTACAACTAGGAACTTGATACTTGATGTATGACATCCCTGGGATAGGCCATTGTTGATCTGGAGGTCAAAAGCTCATTTGAAGGTCAAAGGTCAAATTTTGTGAAAAAAATTCAAATGTTCTAAAATGATTGTATTGAGTTACAACGAAGTATTTTAGATGATCTTTGAGAAGATTTCGGTACTAAAAGGTTTTATTTTTATAGTTTTTGGCATCTTTTCAATTAATTTATTGATGTACAAAATTCACCAAGCCATATCTCGAGTCTGTTGTAGTTAAGGACATGATATTTGAGGTTTGACATCCCCATGGTAGGCCATTGCTGACCTTGGGGTCCAAAGGTCATTTAGGGGTCAAAGGTCAAAATTCTAAAAATGATGTTGAAAGGTAATTTGGAGGTCATTTAACATTCTAAAAGCCAATATGAGCAACCCTGCCTTTGCTAAAAGGCTATCTAGTTTATAACTGTATTTGCACTGTCTGTCTCAGGATATTCAAATGGCATCGAAATAACTACTGATTCAATGATTTTTTTAAAAAGTATAATTCAATATAAAATAATTAATGTAAAAGTTCAGTATTAAAGAAGTTTTCTGTAAAAAATACTCCCGGCAAATCTACCTTCGTAATACTGGCGTTCAGCATATTACTTCGTAAGTAAAACCGCATAAGCTAATACTTCAGTTGTACTTATATTTTCAAAATTGATATACTTTCTAAAACATTAATCTAGAGATCCATTTTTGAAAATAAACTGCATTGTCGAATTAGTGTATATGTTAACTACTAAGTATGTAATAATTAAATAGTATTCTTTAATGGCAACCATATGTTTTTCATGTAATACTATACAGAGATTATCAATAATGCTGATGGTTAAAAATTAAGATATTTTAGCTGCAGGCAACTTTTAATAGAATACAGCTAAAAATATAAACAAGTATCATATTCTGAAGGAATTTGAAGTTATCAATGCAGCCTTTTTTTAGCCTGTTACTTGAATCAAAAGGTAAACTTAGGAACTTAAACAGTCTCCTTAGCTGGCAGAAAGTAACAGATAGCTCAGTTACCAAACCTAATCAAGCGTGCCAATTTGAAAATGTTTCTATGGATGTTCCAGATTAAAATTAACAGATTATGCTTTAATAGCCCAGAGGTTGAGTACTGCAAGCATCTATCAAGTTAAAGGCATTGTAATGTATGTATTTGTTAGAACACTTTCTCTGTCTTCCAGAAGACCTCCTACAATCTTTGTCAACATCAGAACTATGATGCAAGAGTTTGAGTAGTTACTACATGACCCTTTCCTAAAGATCACCTTGGGTTAGTTACCATTTATTTACAGAACACATGCAGTCACACTGGTGCATATACCTTATTTATTTATTTATCCAACATTTGCTTCAACTTTGTCTTGAAAAGGATGCACAAGACATGATGAATCCCTTGGCAACATTGTAGTTTGGTACTTCCTCCATAAGAACAACACGAAAATTATTATTTTATTTTGATACTTCGAAATGCTTCAAAGATTTATGATCATTTATTAATAATATTTTTCGTGTTGTTCTTATGGAGGAATGTAGTTTAAAAGAAATTTCAACCTTCCATTAGAAATAGTATTAACCATTTGCATTTTTGCTTCCGTCAACCTTATCAGGGCTCAGGTCTGATCCTGGCAGCTAAACTGTTTTTGCTCAAACATGTAGTTCTTTTTTGTAGTTAACAAATATGACATGTATTGGAATCAAAATGCTGTAAAGTCGCAAAAGGAATAAATGTCGCAAAGGAATAAATACCACATTAGGTTCTGTTGTGTATACCTTGCGAATTAAAGTTAAATATTTGTATACACGATTGTACCTGGGGTATATTCGTGTAGTACCTTGTCCATAGACCCATTCAGCCTAAATACGGATGTGACCCTATCCCACGAAATCAACTTTTTAAACTGGCACAGCTAGTAGGTCTGTTTTTTTGGCAAAGCAGCATATTCTATCTGTTTTCTTTATCCAATTAATTTTTGGTTACAAATTTAGTAGATTGATGGTATTAACGAAAATTACTCATCAATTTTTTTTCCTTGCTGTAAAGTCACCAATATATTGATTTCCGTCAATATCAGCACACAAATAACAATATGGTTTTTACTTCCAGCAATTTAATTTGTTTGACAAAAACAAAAATTATTAACCTGGATCAGGAATGCTTTTTTATACACTAGTCTACCAATGAATACCCAAGTAAATACCCCCTATCTACCCTCTCAGATGGTAATCTGCATACTGATACATTTGTTTTTGTAACCCTATGAAGTGAGTAAGGAGCATCTTTATAATCTGTAGTTAACATACAGTAATATAGCCAACTTTGGAACGCAAAAAAAAACATTTCCCTCATGGTTCAAATTCTTTTAAAACCTACAATTATATATAAGCTTAATTTGGTAGTATTTATAAACTGCATGACTTAACAAAGCTGGATATCAAAAATAACAAAATCAACAAGGGTATATGATAATTTAACAATTTTCAGAATTTGAAAATTAATATTTTATTGTTTGTGTAGGGACTAATAGCCACTATAATTCTCAATACAGATTTCCAACGTGAATTTTAACTTACTTATATAGTTTAACTCAAATTAACATAAAATTACTTAAAATACACAGTATATGAAATATTTTTAGTTTCGTATTAATTCTCAAATACATTTTCAGCACATAATGTTTCAAGTAGATAAATGTGATTTATTTAATACAAAAAAGAACGTTGAATTTGTAATATGTGACATGTCACGGATGTCTAAAGGAAAAATTTTATTCTGACTAATTGCAAACAGTTTATCTAGTAAATAAGAAATTATATAAGCTAGTTTATGATTTTTTCTTTATTAAGTAGTAATTAACTTGAAAAGTTAGTATAAGTGTTAAGCAAACATTATGCATACAATAATAGCAAAGAACAAATAATTGACATTTTGTATTAGTTGCCCAATAATAACTGAATTACACATCTTAATTTGCATTGTAACATATGTCAACATATTCAGAATACATCCAGCAAAAAGTTTCTTCCCTTTTTATAATTTAAATGGGTAGTTTAAGAATTAACTGTATGAAAAAGTCATAATTTTAGAACAAGAAGACAAGTCATAAAATCACTTCAATTTTGTGTTAAGAAGATTCGTTGTTTACATTTATTTTATCTCCCATGTGACCAATTTCCTAAAGCGTTTTATCTCAAGAATCCATAAAAATGCTTCTAAACGGAAACTTAAAATAAAATACTGATTTGAAAAGGAGCTGGTTTCAAGCATAAATAAAGAATCTTACCTAATCTGACATTGGCAGAATCTAATCGTGCAATTTCACTTTCTAAATAACGCACAAATAAAAAAAGTGTCACCGATGTTCCGAAAATGCCCAGTAAAATGATAAAATATTTTCCTTGCTTCATATTTCTCCATCGACGGAAATAACACATCACAAGATTTCTTGATGAATGTTCATCACCTACTATAACAGTACAAGAACGTAAACCCCCTCCGATCTTCAATGATTTCGCACCAAAAATGAGCCATTGAAAAGCGCTTGTTAAAACCAGAACTCAAAACACTTTGCAAACTGATTGATGTGACCTAATTAGCAGACAGAGCTAGTCAAAATACACGGAGACAAAATACTTTCGAAGCGTAGGAAATGTAATTAAATTATAATATAAAAATTGCTATGATCAATGTGTTAATTAAAAGTAAAAACAACATAATCTTGGTAATACAAGAACTTGTTAATCTGTTTGGGGAAACATTTTTTTGATTATAATAGTGAACACGCTTTGTTCCATGCCGGTCCATAAGGTCAAGGTCACAGCATTTAAAGTTAAATCTTGGTCAAATAAAAGTTATATTCCAGTTCCAGTGATTTATCGAAAATGTAAATCTCTATTGTCTTTCATTGAATAGTTTCTGTTTTAGTGATATTTAATAGTTTATTTCTTTTGGAGTGACGTCGTGCGTTCTAACACACTTAGTGTTTCAACTTAAACTACCCTCGTTTTCAATGGCTTCCCGACTGTATAGTCGTCTCGGAAAGCATGGTTTGAAGATTTATTCCAGGTATAGTGTATTTTATCTCAGATATGGTAAAATTATTATGTACTTAAGGCGTTATTCTTTACGGTAACCCAAAAGTAGAAAATATTGCAAGCACTTAAAGAAGTTTGGCAAATGTTTTATTGGGTCTCAAGCGCTTCTCTGAGCTTTATCTATTTTTAGACTAGACTATAGACTAGAATATTACTTGTTACTATATTAGTAATAGCAGTATTAGCGCTTGCTTAACCAATTATTGAAATTGGAGTAGGTATTGTATTTGATTGAAGTGTCCATCTAGTCGTGTCTGACATTCGTTTTGTAAAGTGAGTCATTTGCACAAACTGCTAATAACAGTAATAACAGACTTGCACTTACAGAGTGTTTTTTAAGAGTCATCTTATATTTTGACTATTGCATCACTCTATTAGCAGCAGAAATTCTACTAATACATGACCGATTTCCTTACACTAAACACTAGTACATATCTGCACCACAGTAATTTGGTGTTAACATTGAAATTAAAACCATGATTGGTGATAGAACTAGTGGAGCTACTTTACAATAACTCCAACCCACCTGTACAACCACCTACGGACATCCTACTCCTAGTATCTAAAAACATAGAAAACTCGTTTTTATTACCCACTATCCATTAATACAGCTTTCTTTCAGTATGTACAACATGAAAATAACATCTATATATAAGTTTAAAGTACCTTTTGAATTATACTATTGTGGTAAAGATGTCCAATGAATAAGAAGAGGTAGGAGCTAGTGTAAAGTCGTACCAAACTAGTTGGTACCATAGCTAACTAATTTAAATGGATTTAGGACATTTACTTTATACTGCCATGGCATGATGAGATTATAGAATGTCATTCGACAATCAGAATTTAAAGATTTTTCATTATCTCCCTCTGTTAAAAACATGAACAAGTTTGGTATGTACAGGAACCATGTGAAAGCAATTTCTATATCTGTAGTGACTACAATATTTTCTGTGCTTAAAATACTTTGTTTTTCAATGTTATTATTAGGGATGCTTGTTTTTAGGTGAGCCTTATCATGGTCTCAGTTGAATTGTATTTGTTACAGATCTAAAAATGCTCAGCGAAACTTCTGCAGCAATGCAACTGGTTCAGATAGTAATATTTGTAATATACCATTGAATCATGCATTACCTGGAGTTCCAGCACCGAAATATGTAGTTCCTACAAACCACACTTATGACACCCAAGTAACTGTTTTAGAAAATGGTTTAACAGTTGCTTCAGAAAATAAATTTGGACAGTTTTGCACAGTTGGAGGTATGTCATTGTTAGTTCTTATCACAATTCTTTAAATTTAGATAACACTTCTTACTGAATGTTGAGTGTTTTGTAGACCAGAGCCCCGTTGTTGAAAACATTGAAAAGTTATATTTCCGTAAATCATGACTTATGAAAGCAAAATGTGTTTTCAGAAAAAAATCATAACTTTATGACTCTTGTAAATATCTTTACAGAGTTATGGAATTGTCAGAATTTATGGAAATTGTAGGCATTTATGCAATCATAATTATATGATGTTTTCGCAACAGACTCCATGATTTATGGCAATTGCTGAGGTTAGAGAAAGATACATTTTAATATAATCTTCAAATTTTTACATTGATGTTTTTCCAAAATGTACTATTTTGCAACTGCATTTCTTAGTTTTTTCTCCCTCGCTTGCTCAAAAGTTTTGCAGTACAAAAAGAACTGCAAACAAGAATTGCCAAAAAAAAACACCAATAATAACTCAAATAATGTTCTGCTGTTTCAGGATTGTGTTACTGATAATTAATTTGAACAATTTTAGAATGTTTTATTCAAATGTTGAAGATTAATAACTGGAAATTTTGTAGTTGTCACAAATTCAGGGTCCAGATACGAAGTAGCGTATCCTAGTGGAATCTCTCATTTCCTGGAGAAATTAGCATTTACCGTAAGTTAATCATTTTGTTGCACATTTCACTTCTTGTAGGAAATGACACTTTACAATATTATAAGATGCTCTTAGGTAGTTTTAGCAGGAAGACAGCTGTGTTTTACATATACATTCTAAGCTTTCAATGACATCTCAACATCTAGTGAGAACCTCTTGAGTATGATACAATTGAAGCACTAACTGTCATCCAGGCGTTGTTCCCTTTATCAAGATGGCAACAAAAGCTTTGAATGTAGCTCAAATCTTCTGTTAAAAATAGTAATTGTAAATTTAATTAATATATATTTTTGGTGTTGATGTTTTCCAAATCTATAAATACCATTACTTGCCACGCAGAATCAACCAACTGTTTTGTTTCTTTTTAAATTACAGTCTACAACAAAATTCAATAATAGAGATGAGATTTTACAAGTGCTTGAAAATGATGGTGGAATATGTGACTGTCAGGGATCTAGGTAGGTGCTATATGACAACAAAGTTTGCCTTCAATTCAAACTGTCCAAGTCTACTAACTCAATATGTTTAAACTTTACAGGTCTATATAGCTAGTAGTAAGTACAGTGAGTCTGCGATTCAGGTAACAACAGACACTGAGCATTCTCTGCTATTTGTTATCTACTAACAGGCCTACTGTGCATTTAGTATTAAAATATGTAGACGGTTACTGCAGTAACACAATCAAAATCGTATACTCCATTTGTAACCATGTCCCGTTTGCAAAAGTATAGAAAATATTTCATTGTTCTATGGTACAATGGTTCCATAAGGGATTCTTGGTTATATCATCGTCATTGGTGAGATTAAAACTTTGAGGTTGTGTTCAACAGACAAATGTTATGTATGTTTATACTGTAGTTCATTTTATGACCAGTCAAGTTATTTTATTTGTAGAGACACATTAATCCATGCTGTATCAGCAGACATCAAAGGCCTACCTAACATAGCTGATATCCTATCAGAAGTTGTTCTTAGATCAAAAATTTCTGATGAAGAGGTATGTTCATTAATTCTCTAAGATCTTATTTTATTCTTAGATTGCTCATTTTTGTTTCCTGTGCTACCACTTTGGTTACATACTGGACTTTGGTTCATTGTTGAAGGAAACTGACTCTCTCACGATGTCCTTCAGTGATGTCGGTGGACACACAGAGCTTTGTGTTACTAAAAAAGTAAATCTTAATAAATTTGAAGTTGTGCTAAAAATAAATATTTGATATTAATGGAGGAACCTTTATCTGTTTTCCAGTTAGAAGACTGTCGGTTAGCTATACAGTTTGAATTAGAGAGTTTAAGCATGAGGCCAGATCCTGAGCCCTTGCTTATGGAAATGATACATGCTGTAAGTAAATATAAATATAAACAAGCAGTGCTGTCAATAAGTTTTGCTATCTACTACAAAACATTCATGTTACTGGTAAAAAGTTTATACTGGTATTTCAATTTAGAAATGAGGAGTGCTGTGTTATCATTGCAAACAATTTGCATATTGTCATGACATTTACGTAGACTTCAGAGAAATACGTATTTACGCTGACTTGAATTGAAGTTGCCTGTAGCAATGTTTTATTGCTTTAAATTTCAAACATTCGGCAAGCATTATTTAAGATGCCTTGAAAAACCTGAAAGATAGACACATCCTTGATGTGATGTGTAAATATATGCAGCTAGTTATGTACATAACATCAGGATATGACTCTGTTTGATGTGAAATGCTGGTAAAAAGGTAATCAATCAGAGGTACGAACCTTGCAAAATTTTTGGCTTAGAACTATCGACTTTTCTGATTGGACAGTATTGCAAGCTGTAGCTTTTAATTACCTGGAGACAAAGAATAAGTAACCTTCATTTGGTATTCATTATACAGGCTGCCTACAGAGACAACACACTAGGTTTACCTAAAATCTGTCCCCCTGACAGCATTGATGTGATAGACAGGAATATACTGTATACATTTATGAACACACATCACACACCAAACAGAATGGTTTTAGCTGGTGTAGGAATGCCACACGAAGCATTAGTGGAGGTTGCAAAAGAGTATTTTGTAAAGAAAATGCCAATATGGGAGGAACATCCAGATTTGATTGACAGATCAAAAGTATTAGATAAATCTTTATCACAGTATACTGGTGGACTGTGTTTGGTAAGTATAATACTTGGAAATGGCTTTTAGCCAGCAGAGCTTACAAGAGATTGCTGTCAATGTCATATGCATACAAAATATTTGATATCTAGATATATAGAACAGTTTACAATAGATAAAATGACATTTTTAAGGTGTTAAGCAATTAATTATTTAGCAGAAAATAAAGCAAAAATTAATGTTAAAAAAATCTATATATGCATTACATAGAATCTGAAGTCTTTGATCTGTTCTATTATAAAATATCTCATAGGTTATTTGAAAGTACGGTAATTCTTCTCAATTCGTACAACTCCATTATTCGTACACACCCCCTTTTTCAGATTTTATAATTTCTGAA
>JAOXYB010049035.1:0-11936 GCA_028565635.1 Phoronis ovalis | reverse complement strand
GAAAGCTAAAGCCGTTATAGCAACACAAAGAAAAGGTTACATACGACGCCGACGCATACAATACGGCTATATGCCCTTTCACTATTACATAGTGATGGGCATAAAAACAATTACATCTTCTGCAATATGTCATAGCCACATAATTACTAAAGTTTAATTTATAAACTTTATTTGTGTACAATATATTCTTACCAGTGTGTGTTCTCATATGTCTTCTCAGTAATGATGGCCGGTCAAATCTTTTGCCACATACTTCACACGGTAGCCATGTTCTTTCACGATTTCTTTTAATTGGTGACTGGAACAGTAAGGTCGTACTCATAGGGTTGTTTGGGTTTTGTATTAGGTGAGAATCTGATACCTGAAAACAGTACATATTTTTGTTAATGAGCTGGAAAAATGCTTTCTTTTTGTAACATTGTAGTGCATGCGCATATTAGAATTACAGATTACACTGTCAAAGCAAATTCTAATCGTTTCATAATAGATAAAGAATCAATTTTTTGCAATAAACAAAAATAAAACAGCTACACCAAAGTAAAAATATAGCACAGAGACGTGTAAGGCCTAAAATAAAAAGTTGCGTGTTTCCAGTAACAGTGGGAAAAAAAACCCGATATGTATATAGGCAATTTAAAATTTTTTATTTATCAAAACATGAAAGACACAATGATCGAAAGGATCGAATAGCAACACAGGCATTTGTTGTTAAATAGTTTTTTCTATTAACCAAAACATGAAAGTCTCGGGTGACTATATATAGAACCACACAATTTTTTATTTTAGGCTAATAATAACAGTAGATTTTAAACTTTTACACAGTCTCACAAAAACATGTTAAAGAATCTGAATGGGAATTTAACTTGGCAAAATGGCAATTTTTAGCATTCTCACCAGGTGGCTTTTTCTAATTATCATGTGAATCGATCCACCTGTTGAAAAAGCTGTTTTGCTGTGTAAAAGTCAGAGCAAGATTTTAAATATTTTTTTAGGAAAAACTGTATACTGGAAAAAATTGAAATGGGCTTAAACATTTTAGGTCTACCTTGTTTACACTTTGATGTAAGTGTTTTAGAATGTAACTTAATTACTTGTCTTTCTTAAAATTATTGCAATGAATAGTAATAATCAAGCAGTGAGATATTACATAAAACTTTCCTCTGACAAACAGCCATATATAATTTAAATGCTAAATATATTAGGGAAATTAAACTATAACTTTACCTTATGACTTGTTTCAACAAGACCTCTATCTGCACCATTTCCAATATTACTGTCATCACTCAGAATCGAACTACTATCACCTTCATTTTCTACAGGGTTTACGCTCTTTAAACTTGAAGCTGGTGACACTGAACTTGAAGTTTGAGGGGGCAATACACTACTTTCAGAGTTGGGCAAAGGAGACAATACTTTCTTGTGTCTTGCTGATTCTAGACAAATGTGATCCATTTTAATTGCACCAAGATGGGTAACATAAGCTCCATCATCCTTAATTTGGTTGTTTCCCATTGGAGAATTTCCTTTAGAAACCATAGTCTCATCTGTGATAGTGTCTTCATATAGCATTGTCATTGGCTGGTTACTGCGACTAGATCTTTGAAAATGACTTGTAGAAGGAAAAATCAGATCATCAAATCTGTATCCATTAGAGACTATATGTGGATTTTTATCACTGACTGATGCTTGTTGCCCATTACCCAATAATGCACGATTTTGGAATACAGCAGCTTCATATCCACTAACCAAAGTGGAAGAATGTCGAGATAATGGAAATAGTGAATGGTAATTATCGGTACGATGTAAAACTGCAGGAAAGGGCAGCATTTTTGACAATGGTGGCAACATCATGTTGTTACTAAAACTATATGTTGTTGGTGCATAGGTTACTGGTGTTGAATTTATCATGCTAGATACAGAGTGTAGAATGCTGCTGGATGAAGATACAGCTTTTTTTCTTATTTCGCTATTTTTATCAGAATCCTTTCCATTACAAATTTTGGCACGATCAGTATGTGACGATCTTGGTGAGTTTCCATCCTGAAAAAATTGCCATGGTTTCAAGCTAGAATCACTATCATACTTTGAATTATTTAACTTTTGTGACAGCAAAGATGTTGGCATAACAGTTGCATCAGCAGTTGATTTTTGTGTCACCTTAGTAGATACAGTTGAAGTCTCAGTATCTGAATATGGGATAGTGCTTGAGGGTGAATTTTCTTCTGATTTATCATTTGTTAGAGCCTTCATTGGTGTACTATTTTTAGTCTTGGAGAAAGACTTCTGTATTCCATCATTGGCTGGTTTGAAGGGTGAGTGCTTGTATTCTGACGTCATCAAGGTTTTGCATTTGTGTGCGTTGGCTGTAAAAATAAAGTACAAATGCAGATACAATGCGAAAGAAACAATTTTGGTTAAATTATAAGGCCGCATGCATATTTTCTTAAACATTTGTTGAATAAAAAAACAACATGTACACCAATTTGTACTTATATATAATAATATTTGACAATGCTTTCATAAAAGAAATGTTCCAAAAAAATGCTTAACTATACTAATTATTAAAGACTCTAAAGTAGTTTTTCAAAAAATTGTCATCAGCTAATGCTATAACAAAATGTAAAAGGTGAAAACAACGTTTAGTATTTGTGTTTCAATTTTATTTTAAAATTATCTTTTGAACCATCATAATATAAATTTTTGAGAAAAATATTTAAATTACAAACTAACTTATTTTAATAACGTTTTCATCACAATCTTCCACTTCTGTTGCATCAAAACTTGCAATTAATTGTGAGTTTGGGGCGACAAGTTTCACAACATGAAATACTGGTTGACCTTTGACTTTTGATCCTACAATGTTAACCTCATCAAGGCGCTTAGAAGACTGTAGAAAATGTACCCAGTTACAGTAGAATACTTTTTGCCCATCAGCCTCTCTTGATTCTTCAATGCAGCCAAACTGTTTACGAATCTGTGAATAAAGATATATATGCTCATGGCTTATTAGTAATGATTATGTGCAAATCTTGCATACAGCTAAATTCCCAATTCACACAGTTCTTATACATAAAAAAAGGAAACGGCTCTAAATGTTCACATGTACTCAAAGCACACTTATATAGAGGGGCTAGTGATCACAGGAAATAAAATTACCTTTTCAGGAATGACAGAAAAGGAATTATCATTTATTAAATTCACCTTATCATTATGTGAAAACTGAGTAGAAGAATCACTTATAAGTTGCATTATGCTTATATGACAATACTGAGTCACACAAAGTAAAATTTTTATTTAACAAATCACAATAAATAAATTCAGCAGGTCACAAAAGCACCCATTCCCCTTTCTAGATTGGTTTAGTTTCCTTGTTTTTTTTGGCAAAATTTTTTATTTTGTAATGCTTTTTATTTGCCACACAAAGTTTCAACTTTTATGAATATTTGCTTGTAAAATATTTTGTATACATTGTTACAGCCACAAGGTATTTCTCTATTTATCTCATATGGTTTGTTACTATTCTGCCTGAATGGGCTGCAATTGTTATGTACATTAATCCTCCTGCAAACCATATCTGAATAGTTGTAATAGATATAAATTGGTCACATAAATATGGGCTTTCACTAATAGAGCTGGCACTTTAATATTTTTGAAGCTATATACTGTATAAAGCAAACATTTGAAATCAATCAGGAGTCCATATTAAGTTGTAAGTTTACTATTTTGGGTATAACTAGAGTTCAACAAATTTGAGAATTGATACAGTTACATATGATAGCTAGTTTCCCCATCATTTTTAGTTAGCTTACTGCTGGTTAAAATGTTGGGGTGTTGTCTAGAATTGTTTATGTTAATGAAGATAGATAACTTATGTTTAGAGTGCCGTTAGTTACATTTATACATATTAATTATTGTTGTCTTTTCTTTATTTAAAGTGAAATGGACATAATGACATAACGGAACAAGGAACAATAAACGGTGGAGTAATCAAACGATAGACTTAGTGATATTAGTAAATAACAAGCGTTCACATACATGACTTTTATTTATGACTAAAACATGTTCAATGTACAATAAAGATTTATTTTCTCACTTATAAAAACTGTCCCATAATAAATTTTGTAATTATTGTAATCCTTTTATTTTTTCAGTTAAAGAATAAGTTTTGTTTCATTGCAACATTTGCAGCAAGTACATATTAAGACAATTTTCTCTGATCTATATCTTCCTGTATTGTCACCCAATTGACATTTATTAAAATGTGTTTATTACACTATTTGAAAGCATGCCACTGGTGTAGCAGGATGCTTGTAATTAGCATAATAATTCATGTAATCAAATTTAAAACAATACTTTATTATATTAGTTTTGCATCTGGTATAAGAGATTTTCTTAATTACACATATATAGCACTTATTAGGCAACAGGAAATCACACAAACTATAAGCCCCACTGTGAAACAGAGATGAATTAAGATAATTTTGTATTCCCATTAACAACATGAGAAATGGTTTTCATGGATTGTTGTCTCAGGATTGTTGTAATAAAACAAATACTGCAACTTAATTTGTATAGAAGAATAATTTTTTCCTTTAAATGTACACTTCATGTGATAAATACAGCTGCTTTGACAAGATAGATATGAAATGAAATTGATGGGTAAAACTGTATTTCATTAATAGTTTCAAATGATAGAAAGCAAAGAAAAAGATTAAGTATAAGTGTATAGTGTTTTTGTTTTAGTGTTCAAAACACCTGTTGATCATCTTTATTTCTTATTCTATAAGAACAATTCAAACATATTAAACAACTTCATTTAAGAAAGTAAATCTAATAAAGAAAAACTAGTTACTTATTTCAAAGAATGTAAAATGACAGAAGGGTGCAAAGAGTTCTGCATGTATAATTTTAACACCTTTAAGAACAATTTTCTCAATTTTCAATAATTATCATATGTTATGTACAATTCCAACAGATGATATGCTACATAGCCTGAGGTCACAATAGAAAATATGGCTGTGACCAAATTATCCTATGCCATACTAGTTGGAAAAGTATTTATTTGTATAATGCATTAGACCAGCAGAAATGCTGGAATCAATTTATTAATTATATTCTTGTATAATATTGTAGTTATAAAATTGTGTAAAAGTTACCTCTGTTCTACAAATAAACTGCACTTTATTTTCTTTGAAAAATTATTGCTAATGTTTCAAAACAATGCACTGTTGCCAAGATAAAGTGTACACATAGATGCAAGTAGAAAAAGTAAAAGAGACAGTCTTTATAACAAAATTATGTAAGCTGTAATTATGTTTTAATTTCTAACAGTGATTTAAAAGAAAATTACTTTTATACATAAATAATCCGAATACATAATGATATAAAAATGAAAAAATCTTTTTTTTATTCAAATTATGAAAATTCGCTTTTCATGATTCTGCACACTATAAAAGTAACATCAATATGTGTATCTGTTTAATGAGATCTGAAATTTTATGATGAATGTATTCTTTTATAGATTAGAAATTACAAATTAGCTTGCTTTTGACTAGTAATTAAAATGGTTTGTTTTGAAAAACAACTAAAACAAAATCATATTCTCTTAATTATCATTATCTTGATTAAAATAGTGAAATACTGTATTAATGATTGGCTCAAATGGGAGTGAGAGATTTGAGTTCAATCACAAAGTAATTTCATGCAACAGCTGCAGAAAATGCACAATAGACAAATTTAAGTTTGTTTAACATAAAAATTGTGACACCAAACTGCCCAAAAAGACATTCAATGTTACTGTCATAAAACCTCCAATTGTTGCTCACCATTTGTAAAGTCCTATAAAAAGACTGGTCACAAAAGTAAACAAATAATAAATTAAGGGGTTATTTTCTCTGTCTTAGATTAAATGCTACCACAAGAACCAATTGCAATACATATTTTTTTTTGGCAAATGCAATGTGTTTTTGAAGTGATTTAATTTTCAAGTTTATGTCTCAATTCAACAGATTTTTGGTTAGTAGGAATTTGATGAATCACTGAGACTGGAAATAAGGCTTTCCACTAGAATAGACTTTAAAGCCAATCACTAACTATCCCACTGTTAGCAGTGATTACTTTGGGCAATCTTAGCTTATGTGATATAACAATTACATCATACTCTGGCTCCATATGCCACTGAGCCACCCCTGGCTATCATCATACACCAGATCAAATATCAATGACACTGCCATGAATACTTTGGTAGCCCTTGTCAGCTAAAGCAGTCATACTCCTTTCGAATATGCTAATATTTTTTTAATGAAATGTGTTAATATATTTGAAAATTTTCATTGCAAAATAATTCATAATTTTTTTGAGTTTTATATATATCCTAGGTTAAAATGACTTAATCCACTACAAAATGAAGCCTAGCAAAAATAGCTTCATTCCTATTTAAAAAAAACAAAACAGATTTCCAGTTTGAGCGTGAAAAATAAGACACATTCTAAAATCAAAGTAATCAATTTTATTTTTTCCTGAAATGACATCTCAGAACATTTCATGATGTGTCCAGTAATATTACAAGAAATAGCATTTTGACAATGCTAAAAGATGTTCTTTGACAGAGAATGCCTGCACAAAGCAAACATTCTTCTATAATGAAAAAGAGGCAGAATATTCAAACTGGCACTTTATCATGTGGTTTTGCTCATAAAGATCCAAAAGAAATAAAGGTATATGACAATAAAGCACCTCACTTAACCTTATGGATCATTAAATATCTTGTCCTTTCACACTGTAATTTAACACTGATACTATTGTGATAGTGTCTTAACATTAGGATATTTAGGCAATGCACCTATGCAAGAGTTTCCATTTATTACTTAATATTACAATAAATAACAAAGATTTTATGCTCTGTTGGTAGGTAAAGTTAGGCAGATGTGCCTAATATTTGTGTATCTATCATCACCTTTGGACAAAATATTCAAAATTTTTCATATAAAATAGTTAATTGAATAAATCATTTATGCTAGACTTGCTCAAGCTCTTCCACATCTTTAAACATTATTATATAGTTTTTTATAAATTTGATTATTGTGATGATATGTATTTTAAACAATGTTCCAGCAAAAAAATGCATCATTTCTATAATCCATCTAGTACCCGCATATATTGGAGAGTGAAATGCAGCAAAAGAAACATATTTTTAGTGGGGAACATTACTGGATCCTATAAAAAATCACATCTTATTAATTAATAAGTGGAAAAAAAATCTGTAAGGACATAGGCAAGTCTACATTTTACACTAGGAACAGCAATAAGTTAAGGTTGATTTCCCTACTAAACAGACATCCATCCATCATAGAACTATTTTCTATATCTTTTGAGCTTTAGATAACAGACAAAGTACTCCCCCATAATGTTGATACTACTATTCAAACATTAATTTTTGTATATATACAAATAAATTCTATTTTTTTCCAGAATTCTGCACTACATTTCATAAAACCCCTGCAAAGAAAGTTGTATTGTGATTGCCCTAATAAAGTGTCCATGCCATGTAAGCAAGTTAGTAGTTAAATTATTGAAGAAGATTACCTTTAATAAGGTTACATCTGCCTACTCATAAATCTTTAAAAGAGGAAACTCATAATCTTAGATAATATTACTAAAACCTTGTGCAACAGACATAAAAAGACTATGCCTGGTAAAGCATCATGTTTAATGTATATAAAAAGATAAGGAATAAATAAGTAACCAAAAATATTATATAATAGTTTCTGCTGTTGACATTAATTTTTCAAATTTGACTTTGAAATATAAAAATAGATTTGTCTACACTAGGAGATATTGTAATTTCAGATTGTGCAAATTGCTTGTAAATTATTGTTTCATAATGGCAATTTCAGAATCGCCAAATCTTGGTTTCTGTTCTGAAGTGCCACTTTTTTGACTGATTAGTCAACACAGTTTTTAGGAAAAATGTTTAATGTGTTTTTTGTCAACAAATAATTTTTTTCAAAGAATTTCGTACAAAATACCCAATTCAGAAAACAGGTCTTTTGAAGGTTATTTCACTGGTAAGTTATACACTATATCATTTCATGTTTTCAGTTTATTTTTTGTTTAAAGGAAATGTGAGGTTTGCATGTCCTGAAATCTGCCCGAGTTGCTGGAAATTTATTACAGTACATGGAAAAGTCTGAGTAAGATGCAGGATGGACATGCTGGTTAGATATATAGGCCTTTTTATCATAATTCAAATCGTATAAGTCTACCTGTTTATGGCCAAAAAAGAAATAAATGAGACATGATGATTTCTTTTTATACTGAAATACACAATGTTTTAAGTTTAGGGGTTGTTTTAAAGGAAGCAAAACCCTACTTTTTTAATAATGTCTCATGACTTGGTGGGAATTGGATGGAAACATTGAGCTTTGTTTAATTTTAAAGGAATTTTATTATGAAGCTAAAATTGATATATGCAGACAACAGGGAACCATTTAAAATAATCATCAAGTCTTAGAAAACAAGATGATGATGGCTGTTAACAAAAGCATGCATGATGTAATAAACACTTTCTTAATTGATAATATTCAGAAGGGCTAGCTCTCTGCTGCAGTTTAGAGAAAGAACAGCATAACTTAAATTATTCATGTTTAAAATTTGTCATAAAAATAACATATGCCAGAACATGGACATAAAAGTTCTTCTGCTAGAGGAAACATATGACACCCTCAAGTGTTTCCTTTAATATGTTAGAAAGCTGTAACATTACATAATATTTCAAACTCTGGTCTCATCCTACTGAAATTCCATAGCCCACGAAGTATGTTAATTATAGCAGATGGTCCCTGTATGATATACACACTAAGCAAATGCTGTTGACAATTTTTCATGATAGTTTCAAATCTTTCAAATAAAACTAAATAATAAAAACCTGGTGAAAAACCTTAATCTTTTGTTTTCTGTAAAAAAAACCAACAATTTTAGTTAACTCATCTGCCTATGCACCCTTTATATTTGTTTTTTACCTCTGCTTGTATTAAGAAAAGCATGCACATCAAATGGATAACTTGGATTATGTAAAAGTGTACAGTTTAAATCACGCATCTCAATCAATAACTAACACACTCTGAAGTACATGGATTTTTGTTTAAAGATTTCTGCATTTTTAGAATTTGTTACAAATATCTGTGAAAAGAAAAGAATCAACTATTCAAAAGTCATAAATTATTTTAATTATCATTCATTAATAGTATAAAAATAAAATAATAATTTTCGTGTTGTTCTTATGGAGGAAGTACCTTATTTTTCGAAATATTTTAATTCATACATTCAAAAACAAAAAAATTAATTGGAATAATTTAGGGAATATTTCTATCCACTAGTTCAACTTGCTAAAGTAAACTGGTTGCAAAATTTATTTTATTTTAGAAATTCGTCTGCAATTGTGCTCTAAAGCAATTTCAACCTGCTCATTTTAATATAATCGTATAAGGATTTTTTTGCAACATTTATTTTTTTGACAAAAATTCTTTCAACATGCAAGACTTTTGGATCGAATTAATTTGTTTTCTTACAAACAACAGTCTTCTGGGTTTATGAGATTAAATCAAGTTACATAGTCAGAGAACACAGGAAACTTAACTGTTAATAAATATTTTGATTAAGTCTTTGGACTTATCTAAAATAGAAAATGATTACTTCCTTAAAAGCTGTGATTTACTGTATACAAACACATTATATTACATTAGCAGATATTAAATAATGGACAATACATGATCTGTATCAGTGATTTTCTGAAAACATTACAGGAGACATAAGATCTAAAGGACAATCTTAGTTAATTGCAGTCACTTGTGATTCATTTCAATGTTTAATAGTCTTTATATTGGGGTATCTGACTGAGAAAAATTGAACAATTTCGGCCAATTCTTTTCACTCAAAACAGTATTGAGAATAATATTAATTTAGATGAATGTGTTCTGTAAATGTTTCTAATCTTGACCGGCGTTGCTGAATCACACGGTTATATGCAAGCGCCAACATTTAATTTTCACGAGTACAAGAAAGGCATTGGAAATGTGCACTGTTATTTTATCAAACGGCCGTTTTATAAACTTATTTATTTTCATATCAGAAACGAAATAAAAATAATCTTATCCTACTAAGTCTAAATTCATTATTATTTAAAGGAATATTTTTAAAATATTAAAAGAAGCTCCCTATTTCCTTTATATTTAAGCCTCGGACTAGGAGGAAGGACTGAAGTCACTGAAGTCAAGAGAACCAGAGGTTGTGATCGAAAGAACTTTACTCTGTACAAAACTAAAACGTTATGCTCTTGCAAAAAGTTAATACTTACATCAGAGCCTTCTAAAGGTTCAAATTTTTCCAGTTTTGCCAGTTGTATACCGCCTTGGCCTGGTCGATAAGATGTGCCAGGATAAATGGTTGTTGAACTCAGCAGATGAACATTTTGTCTTTGAGCGCTAGCCGAATTTGATGTCAAAGCTAAGCAAAAATCGCTTGGAATAAGCACGCAAGTTTCCATAATAAAGGTTAATTAATTTATAGTGTTCTTGCGAAGAAAAAGCATGAAGAAGCTCTAAAAGTAAGTAAATAGCAGGAAATTTGCAAATATTTGAGAAGCCTATCTGTCACAACACACCTCACGCTAGGTGGACGAACAAATGAATGAGCAGACGAGTTTTTCGTTTCTTATTTGTGATTGGTTCGTTTCTTAGGCCAAGAAACGAAAATCTTGGTTTCTAGTATGCATTATTAAAAGGTATCTATTATTTATTTATTAGGGAGTGAAATTGTAATGCTTTGTTCATATCAATTCAGATGTCTTTCCATGTGCCTTTTCAAACTGAAAACCAACGTATTCAACAAACAAAACTTTCATGTGGTGCTATATATGATGCCCCAGGGATCCAAGAGAGTGGAATTACTTTTAAGTTTCAACTTTCAGTACATCAGGAGTTTCTAGTCTTCAATTACATTAGCATTTCATGAATGAAGAAATACAACATAAAACAAGTAATAAAATAAGTAAAATAGTTTATTTATAAACACAATGCAGGCTGTTACATAAAAATAATAAAAATACATAATTTTGGAGCGATAGGCTAAGCAAGGAACTGAAGATACCTGTTTTGGTGCCACAGATTAACCTAATAACCTACAGTCCCCTCCCAGTTACAACAACAATGCATGGTTATTGCAACAGTTGAGTACTTCCCTACAATTGGCAAATGGAGTCATAGTGCACAGTGACATCAAGTGGACAAATTTATGACAAATAATATTAAACTGCTTAGCAGCAACATACAAAATTTTACTAGTTAAAATATTTTTAAAAAAACATGTTCTAATGAACAATTACAACCCGAGTAGAAAGATGTTAATACATGGTTATTTTAAGTTTTAATATGCTGGCATGGCTTGTCATATCTCAATTATATGCTGAACCATAATTTCAAAAGAAAAGCCCCATAGAACAGATCTGAATGCTTGGAAAATCATAGTGTAGATCACAGTATAGATTGTGCACTTAACTTTTTTAAATACTACAATGATATTTCAAATGAATAGTAGCAAATCAATATCTAAGTTTGCAAGCTAGTTTAGTTATACTACATCTTTCTATTAATGTGACACTAAAACATACCTGTTATCAAGAATCCTAAAAACAAAAGGTCTGATGGTGCAGACAGACGCCCATCATACGATGTAGTTTCTGTAGTTGTAAATCCATCTTGGTATGTATAAGAGTTGTAAGGTTGATAATAGAGGGAACATGTCAAATTTTTGGTTTGAAAGGAAAATAGGTGGTTTTGCTTTGTTTCCCGAAATGGGCATAAGCTAAAGTAACATGCACTATTGGGAACAAACATGATAACCAGTTGGCCATGTTGGAAGTAATTGGGTCAAAATTACAT
>JAOXYB010049024.1:0-11938 GCA_028565635.1 Phoronis ovalis | reverse complement strand
TTTGAGACCTCGGGCATTCCAGGTAATAAGATTAAGTCTATATAAGGGGCCATGGCCTGTTTCCTATGTTGAGTTAGCAGACATGCGAGTATTTCTCTGCCTGCCAATTGTCCTTTGAAAACTTGCAAAATTAATTACGGTAATTATTCTCAAATTCGTACAAAAAAAATAATATTATTTTAAAATTTTCTATTTTTGGGGGGTGTACAAAATTTTCAAAACTTTGCAGAAGTTAGAGGGGCTATCACATGAATGAATTTCCAATAGGAATAATGAATGGGAAAAACTAATTTCAAGCCTTTATGATGTAGAAAGAAAAGCGATCAGGACATGGCTAGGCCTTACGGATAAAAACCTACTACTGTCAAGTCAATGGGAAACTCAGTAACAAGTTCCAAAAATTTGCAATTGTTGTTCAAAGTCTCACATATAACAAACATGACAACAACATCCATATGACAATAAGCCTTATCACATTGTGTAAAATGAGAAAAACTATTCCCAAAAAAAAAATGTTATAAATATTTGTGTATGTTACATGACAGATGACACTATGTAACACTAAATATTTTTTTATTTTTGTAAGTACATGTGATTTGTATGTATACATAAAATTAAATATGAAATACTCACCTGCTCTTTTTGGTGGAAGGGAAGCACTCCTGTAATCAGCATATGCAGGGGTCGGGGTTATCATAGAATATGTTGCAGCTGGTACAGAAGCAGCACTTGTACCATACTCATTACTCGCTCTCACTCTGAATTCATATTGCCTACTGGGTAAAATGCCAATAAATGTATACTCTGGTCTATCTAAACCACTAATCACTTGTTTCCACTGTATGTTTGGTAGCTCCCGCATCTCTACACTGTATGTAACTTCTGATGGTGTAGCATAGGTCGGCAGGCGACATGTACGCCAAGACAGCTTCACGAAGCCAGAATCAGGGCAGTAGTCAATAATACTTGGTTTCTCATACAACGGTCTAGGAGCAACTGAAATAAAATTTAGGTTATAAAATACATATGGGTTGATCTATTTGTTTTTATGCACAAATTGCCTTGTTAATGAAACAACAAGTACAGTATTTTTCAATCTTAAAAGATTTAACAACTTAGTGCTGTCAGTAAAAAATTGTATGATTTACAATTATACTGGTACTAACCTCTGCTTCTCTCTGTATCATGTAGCTTATACAAAGGAACATGTTGCTTATACACATCATACCCTAAAACACAGATAAACATGTTTAACTGACTGTTAAGAAATATGGATTCTATGGAAAAATTTGTAGAACTTTCAAACAGAGACAATTCTTACCATGAAATCTGTAAGGATATGTAGAAACAGGTAAGGAAGGTTCACTCAGGGAGTCATCAACCTTCAACCACACTCGGAATTCATAATCAGTATCAGGCTTCAAACCAGTGACAACATAATGAGGGTTATGCACATCAAGAGCCAGTTGAGTCCATACACGATCAGCAGAAGCACACATTTCAATAAGATAAGAAGATGGAGAAGTACAAGAGAAATTCATAAAACTGGGAAACCAGTGGAGATGTAGCATGCCTAGATCAGAGGAATAGTCTGTGATCCAAGGTCGATAAGGAGGCACTAGGTAACTTGGAACAGCTAAGAAAGAAACAGAATAGAAATCAGTTAAACTTAATATATTGTAGGCACCAGAAAGGAAGTAAACATATTAAGAATATCAAAAGCAAAAAGACAGAGAAATAAATGTACTACATTGTGGTGATACATACCTTGCTTTCTATACAGGTATGTTGAAACCGGTAGACTTGGCTCAGTGAATGTTCCATTCACCTCACCCTTGACACGGTATTCATACTCTTTTTTTAGATTGACATCACAAAGGGTGTAGTTTGGTGAAGACAGGCCATGTACTAAAGATGACCAATGTAAACTAGGTGGTTCTCTGACTTCTAATGCATAAGACAAAGGAGTTGTAGGGAACAAAGATGCTGACCAAGATACAGCAAGCTTGCCACCATCAGGCTCATAATGACTTATCCATGGATATCGTGGTAAGTGAGCAGAAGCCAGTGCTGAAAGAATGAGGTATACAGTAAGCAACATTAAAGGGAACAGCAACAGTAGTAGAAAGTACAAAAAAAGGCATGGTACGACCTGTTTATACAGTCTTCCAGAAGAACTATAACTCACCTTGTCTTCTGTATGGTGTTGTTGATATAAATGATGATGTATAAGAGACTCCATCACCTATATCAGTTATAACACGATAACTATAGTCAACATTCGAACGTATCCCATGCACCTTATAATGGGGATGTCTTAAATCACATGCCAAAATCTTCCATAGAAAGCTGGGAGGTTCACACATCTCAACACGGTACTTGGGTGAGTTTGTGGAAATAGGTGCAAACCATGATAATTCCAGAGTTCCAACATCAGGATGGTAGTTACTGATCCATGGGTGAGAGGGATATGACAATGAAGAAGCAACTCCTAAAAGGTGAAATATGAAATATGAAAATGATAATAATATAAGTTTATTTGATTTATATCATGTTAAAGAAGCTGGCAGTTTAAGTACCTGTAAACAACCGGGGAGCTCGATCTAGTTGGCCTAATTAAGACTGAAAGGGTCGTTGTCGTAACTATGGGATACTACATAAATGTACATGAACATGAACATGGAACATGAACTCATACAGACATGTACCTGTTTATTTATTACTATCCATAATGGTACCCGATCCCAGCCTGTATCATGTACACACTAATATCAGTTTCGACCATGGAAGACTTAGAAGCTCAGTTGTAATACAATAAACAAATAAAAACAATTCTGTAAATGACTGCAGCATCTGGTTAAATGAACATGTATTATTAATCATAAAATACGTCAGTCATGTACATGAGCATGTGTCCCGGAGTGTGTACATTTTTGTATTTATTTCAAGGAAATAAAAGCTTCCCAAACTATGCATGTATAAACTGTTTGACTAGGAACTTATTTATAGGTCTGTCAAATATTCTTTAGTACATGTGATACAATCGGTAATAAACGTTGGTGAAAACCGATGCAGATGGGTGAATAAATCCAGGTACATATAGCCAGGTACAGTTATGCGAAACTGTAAATACGTCTGTATAGTTTTATGTTCATCTACTCTAGATACATTTATGTAGTACCCCTTATGACATTGACCCTTTCAGCCTAATTAACTTACCTGTATGAGATTCATCTATGTGAGAATTTTTGATAGAAGTCATTTGTAGGTCTAAGCTGTCAAATGTGGATGACTGGTGCATAAATAAGCTGGAAGGTTTATATGACTGCCTTGTATATAGGGAGCTGGTAGGTTTGGATGTAGTGATATTGGTTACATTATAGTCCTTATGATAGGGGCTAAGATAGTAGTCTCTCATGTACTTATGGTCAAAATAACTGGTTCCTGTAGTGCACTGGTTGGCAGGTGTATCAAATAATATGTGAGGATGGTAAGCAGCAGCTGCAAGCAAATGATAACCAAGGTAGAAACAGAGTGCAGAAATAGATTTTAAGTATAATCAGGTTAATGCTGATTTAACAACTTTAAGTATTAAATAATTATGCAAAAGGTTGGAGGATAGGAAAGAGTAGGCAAGAATTAAAAATAAATCTTAATATGCAAAGCTGACTCAGAAATATTAGCGGTTACAAACTGGCATAGCTATGTATCGTTTAAAAATGTCACTTCTTTCATATATTGATGGAATTTTCGTAGAAGGGGTTTAGTCAATTAATGCTCTGATGCCATATGTATCATGTAGACGTGAAAAAATTAAAGTTACCTTTTACTCATGGTTAAGCGTTAAAGTTTACTTAGTATATATAATGATTTCCATGCACTCTAGACTGAGGTACTTACCTGCTTTATAAGGAAGAGTAGAAATAGCTTTAGATTGCAATGTTTGTCCAGTATCATTTTCACACAAGATTCGGAATTCATAGTCATACTCATGCTTCAAACCACTGACACGATATGGTGGAATAACAATATTTCTAGCAATTGGTTTCCAGTCTGGTTTGTGGGGCACTTTCATTTCTATACTGTAGGAACAGACTGGTTCATGCATAGCAGGCATCCAATGAAGGTCTAGAAAACCTTGAATAGGTTGGTAATTGTGTATCCAAGGCATAGGCGCTATCTTTATCTCTGAAAAATTTGGACACATGGATTCACTACAAATTTCACAAAACACATAGTGTAAAGTATCAGCCTATGTGAGGAAACACGCGACATACACAGATATTCAAACAACTCTCCATGACAAGTACAATGGTGTATTGACACAGGTGATGAAGGAGGAGCAAATCTATGGTCACCTTGGACTCATATTTTAAACTTGTTAAAGTGTAATGATTTTGATATATGCCATCAGTCACAATATGTCAATTAGTATCTGGTGGCGGACAAATCTCAATGCTATAACTAAAGATATTTTGGTATTATCAGGTGAGATTATGCTTGATGTCAAAGACATTTCAAGGATACCAAAGTCAGGTAGGTAGTTATTAATCCAGGTTTGATAAGGTGGATGATTCAATGATGCTATAAGATAACGAAAGTAGAGAAATTCAAGTAAATAAACATATGGCAAGAAAAAGAAAGGACAACAAAAGTAAATAAAATATTTACTAAAGAAATATGAACTAAAACAGCAAAGAGAAAAGCAAACTATTACAGTTGGAAGAATGCAAGTGATTAATGTGGTGAAATGCTGGATTTTATCACAAGCAACATATGGCTTGCCTCTCATGTAAATATCCTGTTATCCATCTAAAAAGCTTACCTGTACTCATGACAGGAGATGTTGTTTGCAGTCCTTTCCTGTCAACATAATCCCCTAAAAATAGTAAAATTAACAGATGTAGAAAAATATATTTAATTAGTATTATAAATTACTTAGATAGTATTGCTCATGCCCAAGCCGCAAACGGTGTTGTCAAATTACAATAACGTATTGTTTTCTCACATTATTGTTATATTTATAATAAAAAAGCAGTTTCCTGAATCTAAATCTGGTTCAAGTATCAGTGAAACATGTAACAAAAGCATACTATAGCATGGCAAAGCTACAAAATTATAAATTAGATGGTTAAAGCTGTAATAAACATGCCTTTAAATAATTTTTCACTATGTACACATTACAAGATTTTCATTTATAAATGATTTCTTTAATTTTAAAAATCTATTATTTATTTTTTCCTTATTCGATTTTAATCCGAACCTCAATGTTGAGTCAAATAATTAAAAGGGAATAATTTCCTTTTTCCTAAATTGATACAAATAAGGAGAAGGGAAATAGTTACTTTTTCCTTAATTGATTCGACATCGAGGTTCTTAAGACTCGATTGAGGGTTATTTTTTCTTTTGTAAATCTCCTTTTTCATTATTGAAGGAGGAAGGAAATATTTCCTTTTGCATTATTCAGTAAGAAAAAAGGAACTAACGTAATTGACATACTAAGTATGACTTGGCATAAGAATTGTAATGAAAAACATTTTGCAGAATGCAGTTTTAGACCTTTCATTGAAGAACACATGTTGTAAGCTTTTTATTTTGGGAGGTTCCTTAACTTATGCTGAGAGTTGTCAGTTTGTCCAATAAACATCATTTTTGAATGCTTCACGCATTTATAAAAAAATTTACTTGACATATTTCTAATCTTGTTCACCTATTAACTATAATTTTCTAATCTCGCTTTTTAAAAATACATAATGTTCGCATTATGCAAGTAAACAAAAAAAGAAATTATTCGACCTGTACTTATCCTGTACCGAATATGAAGCTGATAGAATAAAAACTGAAGCAGTTATTGCAAGAAAAAGAAATACGCACAACAAGAAATGTCTAAGATTCAGATCAACATTTGACCTACTTCTCAAGGTCATTTTAAAATGTCACATAGCACAACATGCCCACCAAACTATGGTCTTTGAATTGTCCAGTCCAAGCTACGTCTTTCCCAAAATGGGCAGAATGTGACATCCCCTCTCGGGAACAAACATGGTTGGCCCTATTGGAAGTAATCCAGGTCAATATTATACCTAACCTGTAGCTTGACCTGTACTTACTCTGTACCGAACATGAAGCTGATCAGATAAAAACAGAAGTTGCTTTTTAGGCTAACAGTCGGCCATATTGGAAGTTATCCAGTTCAATATTACAACTAATCTGTACTTTGACATGTACTTACACTGTACCAAATACAAAGCTGATTGGATAAAAACTGGAGCTGTTATTGCAATGTACAATCTTTGAGAACCAACATGGCTGCCAATTTACCATATTGGAAGTGATCAGGTAACAGTTATAACTGGCTTGTACTTTGACCTGTATTTACCCTGTACCTAATATAAAGGTGATAAGATAAAAACTGAAGCTGTTATTGCAAGACAAAAGAAGTGTCATGAATAACGAAAAATGTCGAAGATTTGGATCAACATTTGACTTACTTCTCAAGATCATTTTAAAATGTCACCTATCATAATATGCTCACCAACTAAGACTTTTGTGAATCCAACTTTGAATCATCCAATCAAAGCTTAGTCTTTCCAGAAATAGGTACGTGACATGCCCTCTCGAGAATAAACGTGGTATCAGTCAGCCATATTGGAAGTAATCTGGGTTAATATTATGTCTAACCTATGTTTTGACCTGTACTTACTCCTTACCAAATATGAAGCTGATCGAATAAAAACTGAAGCTTTTATTGCAATATACAGTCTCGAGAACCAACATTGCCGCCAGTCGGCGATCTTGGGAAGGTTAAAAAATTATTACCAACCTGTAGTTTGACCTGTATTTACCCAGTACTGAATATGAAGCTGATAGAAGAAAAACTGAATCACTTATTGAGAAAAAAAAGTGTTATGTACAGCTAAAAAAGATTCATACCAGCATTTGATTTACTTCTCAATGTCATTTCAAAATGTCACCTAGCCTATTACGCCCACCAACCTATGGCCTTCTTAGAACAACCTTCGAACTATCTCGTCTGTGCCTATAGCCACAGATGTGACATGCCTTCTGAAACAAACATGCCACCAGTCAGCCATATTTACACCTAACCTGTAGTAAGACCTGTACAAACTCTCTACTGAATATGACGCTGATCAGATAAAACCTCAAGCTGTGATAACAACGTACAGTCTCAATAACCAATATGGCCACTAGTCTGCCACAAAGGAAGTAATCCAGGTCAATTATATTACACATAACTCTATATTGAACTCTACTTACTCCATAGCGAATATGAGACTGATTGGATAAAAACTGAAGCAGTTATTGCGAGACAAAGAACATATGCATAGCATGAAATGTCGAGTATTCATACCGGCACTTGACCTTGCAGTAATGAGATTGTAAATTTATCTATTACAAGTTCAATATTTCTGACATGCTTGAAAAATGCTTACATCAGACCCAAACAGGATTGAAAATTATATATATTTATCATTGTTCAATGTATAAAACATATGATGTCAGTAGGCGTAGTAGGTTAGTGATGGAATTAAGTGGGCTATTATTTAAAAGGTGAGCACAAATTTAGAGTAATCATTGAGTTTGATAATGCCTATCGTGGAGGCAGATATTTGATTCTGTCTCAGTGGTATATTTGCAGATGATAATTATGCCACGAGGGAGAAAAGGAAAATTAAAAAAGGAAGCAACTTCGGATTCTGGAGAAAAAACTCAAGACTCCGAACAAGATACACATAAAGAAACAGCTAAGGAAGAGAGTGTCTAAAATATGAGATACTGAAAAAAGCCTTGCTTTAACGAAGAAGTTAAAAGCTACTCTTAATATTGCTTTTAGATTCAAAGGTAACTAAAACCAGTTTGTATTTAATTCAATTCATTTGAGGTTTTAAAACAAGCCAACAATCATTTCAAGGAGTCCAATTTTAGTTCTGCTCATAAATAATTAAGCAAGAAGTGGAACAAACGTATTAGATTAGCACTGAGAGCCCAAAAGCAAGAAACCAGCAGACTTATGCACAGTCCAGATCATTGTATACCAGATCGAAGGACACTAGTAACAGCAGAACTAAGAAAAAAGAATCTGGATTTAAAAGATAAGTATTCATTTTGTGTTGAAAGTAAATCTTTAGATCGCGAATTTTTTCATTATGAATATTTTGATTTTGAGTTGGATTGTGTTAATGTAAATGTAAAAGGGAGGTTGAAACAAAACATAAAATTTTTTGGAAATATATTCAAGCGAATGATTATGTTTTAAATATAATATAATATAAAATGGATATGAATACCATTTGTCACCAATCCACCTGAAATATTTGTAAAAAAAAACAAATCAGCTTTACAAAATGATAAATTCATAGTCGGGGCTATTATCGATTTATTAAATACCGGTCAGGTCAGAGGAGTATATGATGTTTCCCTTTGTTATAAATCCGTTGACAGTTTCGGATAAAGGTAAGAAGAAAAGGTTACAATCTGTAAATCCATATGTTGGGAAAGAAAGGGTTAAATTTGATGATGCCAGAAAAGCTTTACAATATGTTAAACAAAAAGATTTTATGTTTGAATTTGATTTAAAAAGTAGATACCATCATATAGATATTGAAGAGCCTCAACAAAAGTTTTTGGAATTTTCTTGAAAAATTCAGGGAATGGTCAGATTTTTTGTTTTTACAATTTTGCCTTTTGCATTGTCCTCATTTATTAAAGTGTTAAGAAACTTCAGTAAACAATGGAGGTCAAAATCGTATATCGATAGTTTTGTATCTGGATATAGGGTTCATTTCTCAATGCCAATACGACGCTTGCAAACAATCTTCAGTTACAGTCAAGCAGGCTTTATTCATAACCGGTTTTGTATTCAATATGGAGAAAACCATTTGGCAACTAGTTAAAAAAAAACTTGGTTAAAGGAATATATTGGTATCTCAATCAAGGGACCATAGGCATTTATTGGGATCTCAATGAAGGGACCAATTCAATTCCTCATAAAAGTATTAAAATTTACAAGATGAAATAAATAGATTTTTTAACAATTTAAATCATATATCAGCTAGAAAATTAGCTAGTATAATTGGGAAATTATATCTGTGGGCATATTGTCATAAGCGACATTTCTAGATTAATGCATAAAATTTGCTCATATCGTAAACAGAAGCCATTCTTGGGATGGAATTTTGAATTTAGAATCCAACGACAGGTTTTTGTAAGAATTACATTTTTGTAAACTCTAATATTCATGACAAGAAAACTGTTTTTGCAGGAAGAGCCTAAGTCACTTGGGTTTTCAGATGCAAGTAATTATGCATGCAGGGAGTATTTGGCATATTGAAATTCTGATGTTTATCATAAGAAGTAGTCACAAGAAAAAGTTTTTAGGAGTTAGACCTGGAGACAATTGAAAGCTGTAGCTTTCACTTTACAGTCCTTTTTAGGTCTAGTCAAACACAGAAATGTTGGTTGTTATACAGATAATCAATGTTCAGAGGATAGTTAAAGTGGGTTCTATGAAATTGGATTTGCAAAGTTAGCCGTAGATGTATATTATATGTGCATAGCAAGTGATATTACTCTCAGTGTAAATTGGTTATTAAGAACTTAAAATAAGAATTCTAATTTTAACAGTAGGAATATTGATATTGACGATTTTGAAGTTTCGTATGCATTTTTTCGTTTTGTGGATAATTTATGGGGCCCTCAAACTGATATTTGGAATAATTTTCACAAGTAGACAAAAGACAGAGGTTTGAGAAAATTGCCCAAGGATTTGCCAGCTTTAGTATTTAAACAAAAGTCCACAGCAGATAATACAGTTGTCAAATATTCTGTTGTGTTCTGTATATGGAAAAAAAGCAGTTTCACCAAAGTTTCTGTATTCCCAGCCTCACAATCATGTTATATATGACGAGTTTGATACGACCAGGTGTAATACAAGACGTCAAGTAGAGTTAAAGTGGTTGCATGACTTGGGTGGTGTTCAACCTAATCCTTGTGATTGTTCATTAATTTGTAATATAGTTGAGGCAGTAATACATAATTACAAAAACTGTGGGGACTTTAGTTGCACATACACTGGCAGGCCAGACTGTGAGGTCATGATTGGTATACTATATAGATATACACTTTATGCAAAAAAAAAATCCATAAAGTTTGTACAGGCTATAGCTAGAAACTCAAGAACTTAATTCTTAAATGATTTATCATTAAAGCTTACCTCCTGATCTCACCATCCGTGTAGATACAGGTAATGATGGTACACTTAGTTCCAAGCCTAGTTCCCCACGTATGCGGCATTCATAGTCTTCTTCAGGCTCCAGGTCACTCACAGTGTACACAGATGAACGTAACCCACTCACTACTGGTTTCCAGTTATTAGTGTTTATATTACGTACTTCAACTGTGTATGAGGATGGCTCATACTTTGGATATGCGGGTAATACACTAGGAGACCAACGTAGACTTAGTTTACGAGATAAAGGTTCATATTCATCAATGACTGGTTGTTTGTAAGTAGCAAAGCCAGGACTTGAGGACGGGTATTTTTGATCGCCATGACTCAAAGGCAACATTGTTTCTCGAGATGAAACATCTGATACCTTTACAGACAGTGGAGTCTGATAAGATAAGCTTTCTCTTATTGATAAAGCAGTAGTGGTGGGCCTGTACACTTCCCTATCATACGGTTTTTCATGGTGCATTCTGCTTGATGTTTCAAAATCTTCATATGTTTTTCTGTAAATTGCTTCAAAGTCTGGTGAAGTTGTCCTGTGTAATACAGGAGGTTCATAATAGTATGGACTTCCCCTATGTACACTAGGAGATTCATAATCTGATTGTGTTCCCCTATGTAATTTAGGAGATTCATAATCAAGTGCAGTTTTCCTGTGTAGCCTAGGGGATTCATAACCTGCTGAAGTCCTCCCATGTACCATAGGCGAGGAACAACCTGACAGAGTGTTTCTATGTACTTTAGAAGAGTCAATCTGACTTCTTCTGTGTTGTTTAGCAGATTCGTAATTTGTTATAGATTCCCAGTTAGACTCTTTTGCAGAAGTATAAGTAACTGATTCCAAATGTTCTGGAATTTCTTCACGTTCTGGAGTCAATTGCATGCTGTGTTCTTCATCTTCTAGTGCTTTAGTCTGTATCAATTTTGGGTCTACAACTAAAATTTATAATTAATGAACAGGCGAAAAAAATCTTCATTTTTTCATGGGTATATAATTTAACTTATAAAAGTAATAACTTTTAATTACCTTTTTTGGTCATGAGTTGAGGAGAGACAGAAACTGGCATAGATGGTTCAGCAGCTCCATAGTCATTCTCAGCACGTACACGGAACAAGTAATCTTTACTTGACTTGAGTCCTGATACTAGGCAAGAAGTTTCTGTCAATTCCTTGTACCATGGAATCCAATCATAGCCTGGTAACTCACGACCTTCTACTGAGTACACAATACAACAAGGCTCGGCATTGTTTTGCAAGCTTGATGAACCCCAAGTGAGAGTAAAACTATTATCTGAGTAGTCAGAAACCTTTGGTTTATCAAGCACAGATCGAGGTGGCACTTTCCGCAGCTTAGGTTCAGGAGCAAGTTCCTTATCTAGAAGATGGTGTAATTCTGTCTGTTCACCTCGTTCAGGAGAGACACCGGGAAGTACTTGAGGTTTTGGCACTGAAATATGTCAGTGGACATGAAATTTATTCCACACAATGAACAATTTTTATTGCCTTAAAAGGCTTTGCTACTTGCTAACTTCATGCAAATATGCTTCAGTATACTATGTTGTACCTCCACCTTAAATCTTGATAGTCCATGGGCCAGTAGGCGAAAAGGTTACCCCCCTGGGGATTTTCGCAGACCTACCTAGTTTTGAAGCTTGACCTATTAGAAGTAGAAATCAGCTTGTTTGCCAA
>JAOXYB010049013.1:0-11938 GCA_028565635.1 Phoronis ovalis | reverse complement strand
TGACCTTGAGGTCAAAAGGTCATTTGAAGGTCAAAGGTCAAATTTTGAAAAAATTCAAAATGTTCTAAAATGATTGTGTTGAGTTACAACGAAGTATTTTAGATGAACTTTGAGAATATTTCGGTACTAAAAGGTTTTGGTTTTTATTTTTTTGGTATCTTTTCAATTAATTTAGTGATCGTCCAAAATTCAATAAGCCATATTTTGAAGTCTGTTGTAGTTAAGGACATGATATTTGAGGTTTGACATTCCCCAGGTAGGCCATTACTGACCTTGGGGGTCAAAAGGTCATTTAGGGGTCAAAAGTCAAAATTCTAAAAATGATGTTGAAAGGTAATTTGGAGGTCATTTAACGTTCACAAAAGCCAATATGAGCAACCCTGCCTTTGCTAAAAGGCTATCTAGTTATAATTGTTATTTAAAGAAATAAAATTTGAAAACTGTATATTTGTATATCTAAATTTGCAACAATTACAAACTGTATAGTTACAACATAGATTTTCAAATTACATTTGAAGAATTATAATACGCTTATGTTTAATTTCATTGGTTCACATATAAAATGTTAGGCATTTTTCAAGAAAGAAATCAACAATTCTTATTTCTTCTATCTAATTTGTATTGCCTACAGGTAGTATTATTACCCCTTATTACTGCTCTAGCTGTTTAATTCTGGCCACGCATATAATTATTTTAGTATAACATGCATATTTTTTGCCGAAGGCTAGGAAAATAGGAATTTGGTTGTAGGTGTTGACATTAGCAAGAGGTATAAATTTTAATTGGAATATTAATGTTGGCCTACGACAGATGTCAAATATACGGTGCTATTTAAAAAGGTATTTCCTTTATCAAAACTGAAGCGATTTTTTTGTAAAATGTGGCTGGCAAGCGTAAATAGTTAAAAAAACTCATGATGAGTATTTTAAGTATGACCGCAACCTTATATTGACAGACAAATAGCTTCAGAAATGTTGGGTTGATTTTTAAGATTCATACGAGGAACTGTAACAATTTTCGCTGATATGTATTTATTCTCACAAATCAGAGTCAATTTTCCCAGAAACTTTAGCAAAATATACGCGCAGGCAGTAGCAGTGAAGTGCACGTAATCAAGTCGCTATAGTTGGCTTGAACTCTACGGGGAAATGACAAATTTGCAAAGTAATTAGTATGTGATCAATATTTCTTAATTTTTTGTTTTGACGCACATTGTTTTAACTTAAGAGATATACGTTACTTAGTGTCCAGACCGAAACGTAAGCCTATCCTTTTTTATTATGTGAGAATGATGCTGAACAAATAGGAGAAACCATACCGATATTTTTACAGTACATATAGTGCACACTGCCTTTTGTTACTCATTACCTTTGGGATATATTTAATATTTCAGACATTTAATCATTATCACCAAATCGCATGTGGATGGGAATTGATTTTATCCGTAACTTTTAATCAGGTTGTGGTTAAATTTTCTAAATTTGTTGTATTTTCGTGAAAGGCAATGTTTCCTTTAATCTGCTTTGTTTTTACAGGCAAAGAAATTAAATTTGTGAGAGATTGTAGTACAATGGAAGGAAAAGGCACTTGTAGAAAATACGAAAAAGGAAATTCCTCAGCTCCAGCAGAAGTATGCACTAAGTTATGCGGTACGCCTGGATGTAACTCTTCTGTTAAGGAGACCGGAAATATAATATTGTCAGTTGCTTCGATGGCCATTTTACTTTCAATCAATTATGTAATAATGTAATAGAACATTTTAATTACTATATTTTATCTGTATATTAGTCGCTGTAATTGTTATGTTAATTAACAGGTATATATTACCCCGTATATTACTCAAGTCAAAAAAAGGTAACCTCTCCACAGTTTGTTAATTTAAGCATTTTGATATGCAATAGGAAAATTACAACCAAAATAACATGCTTTGCGGGATTTTTATTTTTACATTTACATGCGTGTTATACTGGAAAATAAAATTCGCAAGAAAGAGAGTAGACACGTAACACGCGTACAAATGTAAATTTGAAGATTAGTAAGTCAGTTGATTATAAAGATGTATTCCCAGATGTATTATTAAATTTGATACGAGCTTTTATCACAGAAACTCCTTATATTACAGTCTCCCACATGACAGTACAATTATTTGTACTAAGAAATTTTGTCACATCGCACCTATTTTTTGAAACAATTTCACTGGTTACCATAGAATTTAAGATCTTAAAATTGGTCTTCGTTTTTAAAATCATTATTATGGGACTAACCCCTGCGTATTGTGTAAACGTTTAGTCAAAATATGTCCCACCAGAAACCTAAGCTCATCTCGTCCCGCATTTCGTGGTATTGTAGCCATGACAGGTGTTTCTGTTTGTGATTGCTCTCCCCCGGCCCTATGGAACTAAGATCTTACAATAGTTTGAAATGCTTCAAGTCTAAATTAAAAACATATATTTTTAACTGCCGTTATTTTTAAGACTTTATTTATTTTATTCTATGTGTTTTTAAATTTTCATGTAATTGTGTTTCTCTATAATTTACACATTTTTTTTAAATGTGTCTATTCATATACTTTTTAATTATTTATTTAATTTACAGGTTTTTCATTTCATTTTAAACCCTTTTTCATTTATTTTTTTCAATGTAATATACAGAGCTATATATACAAATTTATATTATTATTATATAAAGACATTTTTTTCTGGTTTGTTGTTTGGCCTTATGTCTAAATTATATCATTGATTCTATTTGTAACCTTTCTTTGCTATAAATTAAATCAGATTAGTAAAATATCAGAATAAATCACTAGTGAGAGGTTATATATGAGCTGAGATTACTTCTGAGTATGTGAACTATTTAGAAACTGGTTTTGGATCTCGATATGAGCTGGGACGATTATAATCGAATACAAGATAGTATATGATATAGTATATGGGCACCTTAGCAACATAATCCTATGGACTTCAGTAATTTTACAGACAAATAAAATTCATTATCATACTTTGAAATTATTTGTTTTAAAGCAAAAAAATAACACGCTAAATAACAAAAGAAACAGGAGGAAAAAGCAAAAAGTCTACGGTACCCGGTATTCCCAGGCGGTCACCCATCCAAGTACTAACCGGGCCCGACGTTGCTTTTTGTGGCTAATTATCATTTTAGAAAAGTATTAGTAATCATATTTTGCATACTAGATATTTAATTAATACATTTTCATCTTGTTAAGTTATCTGAAGAGAGATTATATTTTTTATCTAAAATGCAATACCTCTGTTACCATTGAAGGCAATCGAGCTCAATAGGTGTCGCCAATAGTCTTCCTCTTTGGCTCGCCGTATTCTCGGTGTGGTGCAACTGTTTTTGGTAGTCTGCAATCGCGGTCATCCAACACCAACACCGAAGTAATTTAATACTTAACTCTATTTAAAATAAAGAAGAATGCCTCCCAAGTTTGATCCAACCGCTATTCATATCGGTAGGTTACTTTTATGCTTGAAATTTTAGTGTATATTAGACCCATACTAGATTCGACAATCATGACGGCCTACGTTGAACAGTTTTCCGACCTCTTTAATCCGTCTGTAATATCTATAAATTTGTACTTCGAGATTATAGTGGGTATAACTTCACCTTGTACTGGATAACAGTCAACGCAACTAGACCACGAAAATTCATACATAAAATTAGACTTATTACTATATTATTAGCCAAAACATGTAGGCCTACCTACCCAAAATCCATCTCGGCAGACAAGTGAAATACTATTAGTATTAGGCTATACCGTATTATAAATATCACTATTATTTAATATTATTAGTAGTAGTATTACTTAGTCAAGTGCGAATTACTCTACTAAGAGGTATGCACTATAATGGAAGAAGAAGAAGTCCCCTATCTTGAAGACTTGATTCGTCAAAAGTGCGATGATTCAAATGCAAGATCCCGTTTTCAAACGTTAGATCCGGGTCTTAGTCTTGCTATCAGGATAATACGATATATAAATTCTAGTATTTACAATTATAGTTCTGCCACAGTAACATTTCTTTATACAAAGTATCCGACAAATAACTGATAACAGCACTAAAGATAGCTACTAATACATATCCGGGTAGTGCTGGTTCATGATGTTCTGCACTAGGTCTTGATAATCTGACATGTGAGCTGCGCGAATAGTCATGGGAACTTAGTTACATAGCCAATTACAGTTAAAGTGCCCCAACTTCGAAATCTATGTAATTCCTACTGAGTGAGTTTATATATATCCATCCAGATACTCTCTGATTATCCTACTTGAACTCTCGCTACTCCTACCACCATTTGCAACTCCCGCGCTGGCACACACAAATGCAAACCCATAATTCTTTTCACGAACTCGTCCGTCATCTTCACTTCAGAGTAGCATTTGCGCATGTGTAAAATAATGCCATCTGTCGCACAAGTAAAGTCAACATCCCGGGGGGGGTGGTCAATAAGAAAGTGGGTACCCATGTTCCAACATGACTTTTCAAAAAAGCCCCGAACGAAGTGAAATTCTGCAAAAAAATACACCTAAGGAAGTGATTATTTTTTTAAATACACCCCTAAGGAAGTGCTTTTTTTGAAAAAATACACCCCTAAGGAAGTGGATCACGTGATACCTGAACCCTGACCTGACCAATCGTATGCCGTGTTTTAAAAGGTCATTCTCATAATAGCATCAATTCAGGAAGTAACTTTCATATGATGGGGAATACACATTCTGGTAAACATATTAGGAAGTGTCACACCTCCAAAAAACTGCCCCTTTTCGTGATTTTAGCCAAAAAACAGACCCTAAGCATGTAACGCGCGTTACGCGCCGGCGGTTCGAAAAACATACCCTTTCACGCGAAATTTTGTTGGAACATGCGTACCCACTTTCATATTGACCACCACCCCCTGCACTTGCAGAAGAGGAACAGCATTGAATTATCGAGGAGAATAAGCTGGGTAAAATTAAATTACTCCACAAGCAAGACCCAGGGAAGTGTCCAAAGTTTTAGTAGAAACTTCTAAACCATTAATTAACTGTCATGTTTGACTTCTTATTTTAAGTGCACTTGCGAGCAGTTGGTGGTGAAGTTGGTGCTACATCTGCTCTTGCCCCCAAAATTGGACCACTTGGTTTGGTAAGATCTTTTGTTTCCTTCTCAGTCTCAACATATAGTATTGACGACTGCTTGTTAAGCTATTTCTGAACACACTGTTACTGTGTTTGTACTGCAATAGATATTTTAATGTCTTTATTTATCATCTGTCACTCTGAAGTGCCAGGTAAGATTCAGCAACTAGTGATGTAAGCATAAGCAGTATTGTGATCTTGGCTGAAAAGGTAGTTTATATACACAACTGACATGTATTTAAAAGGCAGGAGTCGTTAGAAGACACTAGGTGAAAATAAGTGTATTGTATTGCATTGTTGTTTTTTTATCAGTCTCCCAAGAAAGTTGGGGATGACATTGCCAAGGCCACCCAGGATTGGAAAGGCTTGAAAATCACAGTAAGACTCACTATTCAAAATCGTCAAGCCAAAGTTAGTGTTGTGCCAAGTGCTTCGTCATTGGTCATCAAAGCACTGAAGGAACCACCACGTGATAGAAAGAAGGTTAAGCATGGTAAGCTAATAATTATTCTTTATGGACTTGTGTATTAATATTGAAAGATTGTTGACATGTAGAGCTGGATATGTAACTATGCAGTTTTTCCCGCTGCCATGTCTGCTTGTGAATTTTCTGAATTGACAGTTTTTACTGCTCTTAATAACTTCCATAAGTGCTGCGTTGTAACTCTAGTTGTGTGGTAACAAAACATATTCATTCACTTAATTGATTATACAATTTGTTTACGTTTGTTTTCAGTAAAACACTCTGGTAATATCACAATGGATGATGTACTTGGCATTGCTAGAATTATGAGAGAGCGTAGCATGGCTAAAAACCTAGCTGGTACTGTGAAGGAAATTTTAGGTATGTTCGTATGCCCCATTGATATAAACTAACATTCAGCTAACATTTAGAGCAATCTAAACTTTGAAATTTGCTGGAAATGCAATCAGTAGAATTAATAATGAAAAATTGTGGTTGGTGCCGGCATAAGCCTTAACAAAGACCAAGACACACACTGCAATGGGAATTCCGAAATATATTTATACTAGATTGACTTGACTGCAAATCAAAAGCATATCTTCATATTAAATCACCATGCTGTACAGTCCTCATGTGCAATGTAGGTTATAAGAAAACTTGTGCACTGCTAAAATCTTGCTTTAAATATGTATTTTTAAAATTACAGGAACTGCTCAGTCTGTTGGTTGCACAGTTGATGGTATGAATGCTCATGACGCTATTGACCAGGTCAACAGTGGGGAGATTGAGGTCCCCGAGGTAAGCATGTTTCTAAGGCAAAAAATGGTTTTAAAAATGTAATGTTGTTTGTACTGTATTCCAGAGTACGTCATTGCTACTCGACTGTTATCTTGTCGTTTACTTATCACTTCGACATTATCACGTTAAATATTATACACTATATACACACAAACCAAGCTCCTTAGTACCCTTGAATCGCCCAAGCAAGTGGAGAACTGATTTCTCATTCACTAAATTCATCATGTCAAGATACTTTAGGTGTGCAAGCAATGGCTATATCATGTTCATGCAAATAGTTTATAGTATTTACAAGTTCAATTTTGATGCATTTCGGTGGCTTTTGATTGCTGTTTTTTTTTTACTTGTCTCTCGTAGATGCGCTCAGTGTCAGCACACACTATGTAATAATGGAGATAGGAATGGAATTTTATTTTGAACTTGTGTTATTATTTTTTGTAGGACTAAAGGCAAAATAGCAGCACACGTAAATTTGACGATATTTTACTGTATGTAAAAAATATGAAAAGCTAAAAACTGATATCTGTGTGGTTTACAATTAATTTTCCTATCCACTTCTGAGTGACATAATATGTTTATAAAAATTTCCCCAACGTTGTGCAAACAAAACTGGTAGGAACTGAAGGTCATGTATCCTACACCTTGTTAATTTTTTTCCAAAGACTACCCCAAAAAATGCTGAATCAAAGCAAAATATTGAAGATTCGTATCGTCGTTTTGACCATTTTAAAGTACCACCTAGCCTAATCTGTCCACCAACCTATGGTATTCGTGAATCCATCGTGATACCATGAATTGTTCAGTCTACACTTCATCTTTTCCCACAATGTGACGTGCCCTCTTAGGAACAAACATGGCCGCCACCTGGCCATATTGATAGTAATCAAGGTCAAACTATAAGCAACCTGCACTTTGACATGCATTTACCCTGTATTGAATATGAAACTAATTTGGTAAAAACTGAAGCTGTTATAGTGAGACATACAACAACAATACATAGCCTACGACTATACATGTATGCCCTACCACTATGGATGAGCATAATAAATGTCTGTATAATATTTCTAATATTCAGTTGTTCCAGTCCGTATATAGTATATTTTAAATAGCAATAGAAAACAAAAATGCATAGATGATATTTTGACATTGGGGTTACAGATACAAGGATATCTTGCTCACATTAGCACGGCAACAAACTGCCAGATCTGAATATACAGCAGTATGATGAGATATAGTTGAATATATTACATACCACTGTATGACAGGTATATTGGTGACACATACATTAGACATAGTAGTATGAAACCTGTAAACATGTTGCCAAACAGCATACAAGTACCCTTATATACATGTAACATAATTGGTCCCAATACATGCTCACCCAGATCCCTGTAAAACCAGTATTAGTAGATAAAACATTGTTACTTAATTCTCTTAACTTGCAAATATTGAAAAATATCTTGAATTCATGAACATCACGAAAACATTGCCTAGCAGAATTTCTGAGTACTTGACTTGCCCAGTTAATATCGATTAGCAGATTTGGAGTCGACGCCTGCAGGCTATTCTTTTCAGCATCACAAACTTAAATTACATATTTTAACAAAGAAAAAACAATGAAGTAGTTCTTAAATATTAGAGATTTAAAAGGAGGATATCATGAATTTTGGATAGCTTCTGAACTTCACAAATCATGCATCACCACATCAAAGAGACGAAGTAATAATTCTATAACAGACGATCAATGGTAATTATCAAAGTGTTTAGACCTATTAGAAAATTGTCTACATGTAGTCTGTAGAACGAAAGCACAACACTGATTTGTCTTTAAAATACTTTGTAAAATAAATTATTACATTTATACCCTAGGGGCACTAAAATAAAATGTGGGTATACATGCCCATTAACAAAACATTTGAAAAAGAAGTTCATTTCAGGACAAGACGCCTTGTATGTTTAGGGTAAGAAAATCGGCAATTTTCATCAAAAAGGGTATTGTTTTTAACCCTGGTCTTGCTTGGAATCTGTTTGCATGACAAGTTTTGCGTTTGGGTACTTTGGCAGAGGTCTTTTTCAGGGTCCATTTTTCAAAACCTTAATTTGTTTGCGCTTTTTAGGCCATTAATGTACATGATTACCTATATTTTATTCCAATGCCCCCCTAGATTTTACAAATCTTTTAACAGAAGAGGTATTGTTATTTTGGATAATCTTTAAATTAGTTGCTTATAAAAGCAGTCCCAAAATATACAAATTACTTAACAAAATAACTATTAAAATTCTATACAAAATAATTCAATTATTTTAGCAGACTAAAACAGTATATGAATTAGCACCAGCTTCCTGTGCTTTATACAAAGCAGAGGCTGAAGTAGGTCATACAAGTATAAGTAAAACAGTACTGCCCTATCAGGGGCATTACAAATTCTTCATTGCAGCGCATTCAGTAACATCACCTTCTTCTGGGGAACGAATAATCAATGGAGCTTGAAACATTTTCCCTTTCACTATATCTTCCAAGCCCTTAAAAATGTAGTTTACAATTATAAAGAGTTAATTCTGAATATTTTTGTATTTTATAATTCTGAATATTTTTGTTTAAACACGAAACAATTTTTTAAATTACAAGTTTTGAAATTAAATACCACCCATATTTTTGCAAACAATACATCAGTTGCAACATTATTCATTTGTTTTAATTGTAAATGAAAAATATTAATTGCCAAGAAAAGATTGAATGAACTTCCTTGCAGTTTATATGCTTAGCCATTTGTGTTTAAGGATTACTTTTAAGTTTAACTCCTTCACAGTATACGTTTCCTTTGTTAAAGCTAGGTATGACGGGCACAATGTACTCACCTCGCCAGCATACGAAACTAATGGAGACACTTCACATACTAGCGGTTGGTTATTTTCTTCACACGATTTTTGACTGAAATGAAAAGTAACAAGTCTAAATGATGCTTATATAAATTAGTAAGCTTCAGTATGTCTATTGTAACATTTAGGTAAAAGTTTTATTAATCAGACACCTAAAGGTACATAGCAATAACATACACTTATTACAACAGCACTAAAACCTGGCTTGCAAATTAGCTGCTTTTGAAATACTTTTTATAATACTAGACTAATGTGATTTAATTTTTCATTATCAACAAATTTTAACTCAAATCATTCTACATACATCTTTTATAAATGTTAAGATGTGCTGTCATCTAACACAGTCTGGAGGCATTATGCAAACCCATTTTAGAATCCTGGAGTTTTAGTGATGTCCACCTTTTCGCAAAATTATCGATCTTTTAAATTTATTTGAAACAGCATCAAAACTTGAAATTAACATACTGTTCTTAACTTAATATGCATCATAAATTGAAGCATATTAAGTTAATTTGTATGTAACAATTTTTAATGAATTAGTGATAACAATGTGGATTCAAATATAAAATGTATTTATCGAATATCAGATATATACATGATGGTAATTCTGTTGGACAACCATTGATTGGGAATAATTCTAACAAAGAATGCTCCAGACTGGACAATGTAGAAAATGTGTACTTGTTGAAAGTTTGAAGTGGGGAAAACATATAAAAGAGCTAAAATCATGCTAACCTGTCGTTTCCATTCATGCCACTGACAGGCCTAAAACAATATCAACAGCACAAAAATTATAATTACTATAAAAGTTAATCTATCTTGAAGCAATTATTAAAGCTAGCAATCATACAACATGCACATTTCTAACTAACAGTGCATCAAAATGTAACATATTATGGCACTTGTACATCAAATTGCAAGTTATGGGTCAGTGCTATATGCAATAACTGTTAGAAAACAGAATCCCATATTATTATTGTATGAAAATCATTGTATGTAATGTCTTGTACCAGCAACAAGCCAGATGTGACGTCGAAAATTACAAAGTAAATTTATCTATTAAAAGTTGTGTGAAAAGACCATTGGTAATTAATTGGTTTAGTTCTACGAGTGGTATTCGTAAGATTTAAATTTTCGCATGTTTAACTTGGGACTGTTATAACTATTATAATTAAGTTATGATAGTCACAGGTTACATTGTAATAGCTTAAAGTATCACATAATATGGACCGTACACTATTAGTATGTGGATCAGTCCAAACAGTAATAATAATGCTGACCTAAGAACATGCAAATCATATTTTAGTATTTTATAAATAAAACTGACAGAGGACACATTCAAAATGTATATTACATTGCATGCTTAAGTAAAGAAATCGGCATGACTCGCAACAACCCATTATTCAATATTTCACAATATAATGTAAATGATGTGCACTGTACCTGGGTATATCTGGCATGGGTGTGCCATCTCCTTGCATGAACTTTGCTCCAGCTCTGAGAACATAGTGGTGATGTAAACTGTAGAGGGCGTTACGTGATGTTGTTGGCGTATCCCGACCAGCACTGTCAGCATTTTTCAGGGGAGAAAACTCATCTTCTCGTAGCACTTCCCACACAGCAAAATTTCTGTCACATTTAATGAAGAACACGGACAAAACCACGGCAAAACATATCAAATGTTGTCAGTCGCCGCAAACCACCAGAAGATGTTATGTAGAAAAAGTGAGAAGAAAGAAGAAAAAAAAACCACCGTGTTAGATATTTGGCATGTCCAGCACCACATTTATTATTTTGTTACAACAGTTAACATTGCTAATGATCAGTTGCATAAAAACTTGATTTCACTTAAAAATGCTTTCATTTTAATTATACCAATACACCAATATAAGGTTATTAAAAAAAATAATTTCAGTTTCTGCTGAAAGCACTACGAAAAATCCAACATGCGAAAAATTAATATACATATTGTAGATTTTAATATAAAGATGATTGTGCAATTTTCGGAATTGGAGGGTTTATTGATTAATACTTGTTGAATGGCTGTATGTTAAATTATAACAAGAGGTCTGCGGGTGAAGACAGATGCCCATCATATGATGTAGTTTCTTTAGTTGTAAATTAAGCCGTCTTTGTATGTATAAGAGTTTTGAGGTTGACAATAGAGGGAAAATGTCAAATTTTTGGTTTGAAAAGAAAATAGGTGGTTTTGCTTTGTCTTTCCCGAAATGGCGTACCAAATATAAAGCTGATCAGATAAAAACCGAAGCAGATATTGTGCGACAAAGGAAGTGTTACGCACAACAAAAAATGTCGAAGATTCATATCGGCATTTGACCTACATCTCAAGGTCAATTTGAATGTCACTTGGCCTAATACACCCACCACCCTATGACCTTCGTGCATCCACCTTCAAATCGTCCAATCATCGCTTCGTCTTTCCAGAAATGGGCTCAACGTAACATGCACTCTTGGGTATAAACATGGCCACCAGTCGGCCATGTTAGAAGTAATCAGGGTCAAACTAATATCCGACATAATATGAAGATGATCCGACAAAAACAAAAGCTATTATTGCGAGGTAACATCTCGAGAACAAACATGGCCGCCAGTCGGCCATCTTGAACGTGATCCATGTCGAAATTACAGACGGTCTGCAT
>JAOXYB010049002.1:0-11939 GCA_028565635.1 Phoronis ovalis | reverse complement strand
TATATATAACCATATCGCTTAATTAAGATCGAGTTTCAACCAACATTTAAATAACCATCATTTTCATTATTCTCCTGCTGCTGTATGTTTATGTGATATACATTAAGCAACTTGCCCAGAATATTTCAGCTATATGCGTTGTAAATAATATTAATTTAGTGTCCAACAAGACGTAATGTTTTTAACTATCAATTGTTTTGTAAGTATTTTTAGATAATTACACTTATAATCGTATATTTGGAATTTTAGATATGTTATGATTATCTCATCGTGGGTATGGGATTGCAGTTAAATTGGCACCAGGTGGCAGGCTTGCCTGAAGCCCTAAATGCAGATCCGATGGTTGTGTCTAACTATTCTCCAAAAACTGTCATAAAAACATTTGGAGCTCTGGAAAGATTTAACGGCGGAACAGCAATTTTTACTCAGCCGTCCACTCCTATCACATGTACAGGGGCTCCACAAAAAGCTGTCTATCTTACTGACCATTACCTCCGAAAGGCAAGTATACGTAAACAATCTCTACTCAAGCTGTACCGATAATTAACACGCACCTGCTTCTAGCACCTAGTTTCCGTAATTTTGTACTTCACACCCTCACTATGTGCATACGCTTCTCTTCTTACACTTTCATTATCTCCTGTTTTCTTATATAGAGCCGATTTCAAAGGAAAATGACCATACAGGTGCCAATACGCTATAACTTGAAAAATATAAGTGATGCGTAGAAATGGTACATAAGGATTGCGGGTATTATCGTCTAAATTATATGAGAATATCTGAAAATTATTCGAATTGACTGCTAGCTTGAACAAATCTAACTTTATTTAGGATATATTAGGGGAAATAGCCTGGATAAAAACATGTAAATTAACGTTCCTTTCTGAATTTTACACTCCCACGTTGTTTAAATAGAGTAAAAGCATGTATCCTTGATAAATTGAAACTTTTTTGCAGACTAGAAAACGAAACAAAAGTGTTATTTCGTTTCACACAGCCTCGCCAGTTTTATTTTCAGTAGATAAATATCATCACTTGTTTCGAAATATTATGACTGACAGAAACATTCAAGTAAATTACAACCGAAACTTGGTAGAGATTCGTCATGAAAGTAAAGAAATAGATTTCATGGAAATGCGCAATTGTCAACCTACGGGTAAAATACAGACATCTCATGTATGTTAATTAGAAAATGTTATTACATTTTTAACCCATATGCAATTTTAAATTAGGATATCTTTCTATCTGGTTGCGAAATTAAAGCAATATTGTCACACGGCAGTAAAAGCATTAAACATTAGCTGATATCACTTCCTATCCTTTGGGAGCTACTCAATAGGAAGATCGGCGAAGATAGTAAACAGATAGAAAAAAACACCATTTTTATATTTTGCTGGAGAGTCGTTTACATTTTCCCTGCTAAGAGGGATCACCCTGCCGTCAGAGTTACTGTGTAAAAGTTCATTGAATGTCCTTGCACAAATATAAATTTTTCATATTTGAAAAAAACATTTACTCTTTTTTGTTCTTGTTTCATGTTATCAGTACGATTTTCTGCATGTAACTCCGCCCATGTCAGCACCCGATGTATTACGTCAAAGCCCTTTGGCTGATGAAACAGGGTATTTGAATGTGAATTCACAAACTTTACAGCACAATACATACAATAATGTGTTTGGCATAGGAGATTGCATCTGTGTTCCTGCTTCTAAAACCGCTGCCGCAATAGGTATATTGAATTGCATACAGAGTGACGTATTATAGATCCCCTATCCACTGTCAAATTGTGCACCGCATTTGAGTCTCACCAAAATATCATGTCTTATAATTTATTCATGTATAACTAAGAAAAATATAGAGATAATCTTTGAATTTTTTTTTTTTGTATTTCAAACAAAAAAAACTGTTGTCATTGAAAGCATACACGCCCATTTCTTTATTTTTTATTTTGCAAATAGTTTTATTGTATAAACAATATTTTTCCTTAAAACTGAGACATTGTTTTTTTTTCACTTTCTAGCTTGTCAGAGCCGAGCTTTGAACATCAACATACATGAAGTATTGAGTGAAAGACCTGTAAAACCTCTGGTAGGTACTTTTTTGTGTTCTCTATTTTGATCAAAAGAAGAATGTAAAACAAAGTTATCATCTTGTCTTCTTGCTTGAAAAATCTATCTACACTATATAAAAGAATGATCACTTGCTTTTTACAGTATGACGGGTACACTTGTTGTGCAGTTGTGACAGCTTATGGCAAAGCTGTTCTTGCCGAATTCAGTGCTTTTGATATGCAACCAAGGGAGACATTCCCTATGCGACCAAAAGAATCTAGATTGGTTTACTTCTTTAAAAAATATTTACTGCCAAAGATTTATTGGAATCTTTTGCTGAGGTAGGTATTTTTCAGTTTGATGGCTGAGTACATTGTTTGCTTCTTTCATTATTCCTACTTGCCTTCCCTTGTTTGTCTTAGTCCGATGACTGGAACTATATTGAATCTAAAAGAACACCCCTAAAGAATGCCAGCGGAACTGAATAAATATATATGTAACCTTAAAAATGGACATGCAGTTCATGCAGGATAAAAAAAACATATTGGCCATATCGCAAATGAGCTGTTTTAAACTTTTATTTCAGAGGCATATATGAAGGAATTCCTGGTAAAAACGGTCCAGAGAGCAGAAAATGCATTCAATAAAACCAAAAACTCTGTAGAAGTGTTGTTTTGATGAGTACGTACCGGAGTACGTCGTCTACTATCAACAATTATTGAAAACATGGGAACCAGCACTTTGTAAATAATAGCAATCGTAATTATACAATATGTTGTCATATCTATCGCACTTAATAGTTAGAGATAAAAGGTAAATTTGTTTAGATTCTAGATGACAGACTCTTTTTAAATACGATTAACCTGAAGGACATGCACACATTGCACTATTAGTAGGCGAAAAAGATTGCCTCCATTCCCCGCCACATCCACATGCGAGCAACATCTCGATCGGAGGCAACAGCTTATCATGATCACCCCAAGAAGAAAACAAACCATAATAATATAGCCAATATTCTACTAAAATCACTGAAAAGATAGCTTCATATTTTGTATCTCCAATTTAGTCAACTAGCAACAACTTAAATTTACAAGACCTTCTACATTTATTTTTATAAGCATCTACACGCACACACACTTTTTAAGGGAGCTTTCATTTCTTAGTAAACAGCCCAGTGTCGTAACGCAAGGATCCAAATATTACTATGATATATGCACTGAAGTTGAAAACAACTTTTTAAACAGCCTGTAAGTAGCACAGTGCCATTTCTTTGATCATTCCAGAAGCCGGAGTTGGTATTCGAAGATAGATAATATTTGGGGAGGGTGACACATGGTACACAGATACAAGATCATACAAATGCATCCACACTCAAATAGCAAGCGTAGTGAGAAAAACTAGGATATATAATTTTTAGATCTTTTGAAAAAGACAAGTCAAAGCTAGATATTTTTGTTTCTTTGTAGGCTATATCTATGTATCGATAATTGCAATCTCACCAAGAAGAATTCCCAGATGGATCTAGGAAAATATATTTTGTAGTATTTATGAGCCTTTGCTTTTGGAAGATAATCAATTACTGTGTGTTAGTTGTTTTTGTAGAATTGCTGATAGTTAAAACTACAGGATGCAATGGCTTGTATAATGCCTATAGCTTTAACAGAAACAATTTTATGAGTTTCATTTATTACTTAAGACGATATAAAAACCAGTACAGTTCATCGCGGGTATTTTCAGCCAGGTCCCCGCACCCCAACATGACATTGGACCACATGAACGTTACGAATTCGCGGAAAAGGAAGATCATTTTGAAAAAAGTTACGGTCCTCAAAACTTGAAAAAAGGGTAGATTTTTTAGAAAAGGACTCCTTGAAAATCAAAAATATGGTATAAAATCGAGAGAATCATGACCAGATTCATACTAAAAACGAGTAAAAAAAGTAGGGGAAAAACTTTGTTCTTGATTCACTAACCTTACCTTCATCGACTGTATAATTATTCAGTAGCACGTAGAAAGGGTAGACATTTGTTTTTGTCTATACTTGAAAGCCTAAAGAAGGGGGTGTTTTTTCAGTGCGAAATATCCTTGTTTTCGCGAAAATAGGGGTATAATAAATTAAGGAAAAATCAGGGTTTAAGGGTCATTTTAAAAATGCATAACAGTCATGTGCTACGCCTTTTTGTTGGAGTGCGCACGGGGACTTGTATTATCAACAAATATTTTCAATAGAACTAAAAGTATTTTAAATTTTCATACCAGTCAAATGGTAACATGACATACAAAACAGGTTTCAGTACCTCTGGATTTATCCATGGTCCATGGCTGCATTCATGCATTTTCCCTTGACACTTATTTAGTGTACCAACATAGCATGACATATCACAGTGATTTCGATACACGAATCTATGGTTTCAAACCAGTTTAGAATACATACCTTTATAACTGACAAAGGTAAAGACTATATAGATCTATATACAAAGATAACTTCTCGCTTTGAAACAGTAACGCACCCCCCTTTTGAAATAGTAACGCAACACGTCCCTTTTGAAGTGACAGGAAAACACGTGCACCTGCCCGCAACACCCCTTTGGAACAGAAAGTTTTTTTTTGACGTTAGCACTTATTCCGGGGCGTATTGTTACAATAGGAGTGAAATGTCCTTTTTTTTGCTTGTCATTTTTTTCTGGCAACACGGAGACCTTTCAGCGCTCTTTTTGGATTACTGAACTGATATTTTCTGAAATCGATAATTCTAAAAGCACCACAAACGCACCCCCCCCCCCCAAAAGTGTCTGACGGGGCTGTTACCTTTACATGGTTAAGATCCAAAAATTAAAAACTGGCTAGGCCTATATATAACTTTTAAGCGGGAGCTGTTAGCAAATGTTGTTTAAGCACTTTATACTATATCTATCTCCTGAATGTCGGAAAAGTGATTATTAAATATGTACTGAGGAAAATCGTACTTTGTCAGGCTGTTCGAAATTTTGTCTTTAGTCATCGTTTACTTTTTAATATATAGGCTATATGATTTCATAGTTTGTGTTTTTAAAGGCTGTGCCGGAATGTTAAAAATAATATTCAGCAAAAAATAATTTCGTGATATAAAAAATTACGAGAAAATTTAGTTTCAGGAAGATATTATCAAACATGCAGAAACTGTAATTATTTTTTAAAATGTACTTGAATTTTCTTCGTCAGATTTATCATGGTTTTTCCCATTCCATAAACTTTTCACCCGCATTCATCCTTTATCGTACGTACTTAGTCACCTGGGGAACATGACATGGCTAGGCTGGGAAATTCCCAAAACGCTTTGTTTTGATTGGCTGCAGTGGCGCAGTCATTATGTTCATGATTGGCTGAAATAGGGGAATCCCCAAAAAAGCCCACTTCTTTGGCGTAACCAGAGAAATTTCCAGTTGCGTTGTTGAAAAGTTGTGCTTTACGACAAAATTTTACACATAACTTAAAATTTTCGACCCGTTGGATATAAGAAGATTGTGCTAAAAACAAATTTTCGTCCTGATCATAGGTACGGACTAAATAACGTCAGAAAGAGTCTAGGATAAAGACATAATTATTCATTGGGAGAATATTTTTGTCGATAAATTCGGCCATATTGAATTTGAATTGTGCTTTTCCGCGTACACAAAGGTTTTTTTTACAATATACAGACATGTCTTCTTACTGTGATTCATTGCCAACAGATGATTTGGAAGAGGACAGAGTAAATCCTGCGATAGATGATGTAGTTGATGGACATGTTAATCCATCGTATAACAAAAGAGTAAAAGGATATGTACAAGGTCAAGGAAAGGATTTAGATCAAGTTGATTCGTACTTTGATTCTGGAAACGATCATGATTTTATTCCGTCTGGGGAACAACAAAGTATCCTTGCAGAAAGGCTAGGCCTTGTTCACATTACACCACATGTTCAACAAGAGCCAAAACCGGATAAATTGGAGGTTCCGGACGATGACGATGCAGCATATTATAGTCAAGAACTAGATAGTTTGCCAACACAACCAGTATGCGCGTTTGCCCAGGATGAGGATGGAGATACGTAAGTATTATTGTTGAGCTAAAATTCTTGGATATAAACTGTGCATATTGGCACACAAATATGTGACATATTGGCCTATGCCTAGGGGACGGATCCTGGCAAATCAGCTGCAGACCTAATCTTTTGAAACTTACTGTAGTACAATGTGAACACTTTGGACTCAGAATAATGTCCAAGATGACTAGCACGACGTAAACAAAATCCCGCCCATTTAAATTTTATTGATTATAGATTTTTTTCGCTGGGGAATATTACCATCAGTATCAATTCACATATAATATGCCAGTGTTAGTGCTTTAGTTTTAATTTGCAATTCATGATAATCAATGACAATGAGGAATCGATGCTTTTAGTTTTGCAATTGTCATTTTATGTTATGTATGTATGTATATATTCAAGATAGGATAATTATATAAAAGTCTACGTAAACTCTTGAGTTTTACACAGCCTAGATGCCGTTAAGTGAATTTCAGTTTCAAAATACTTACTTAAATGCAATTATTATAATAAATAAATTTTATTTTGCAGCCAACTTCACATAGCAATCATTCAACTACTGACTTGCATATGCATTGATATAATCAAAACTGCACCATCTCCAGCGCATCTAAATATTAAAAACTGTGATGGTCAAACGCCTCTGCATCTAGCTATACTGACCAAGCAGCATGATGTATTACACTCTCTGTTGCAATCCAATGCAGATTCAGATATTGTTGACTGTGAAGGAAACACACCTCTTCACATAGCATGCAAGGAAGGTGATGAGAAGAGTGTCAAACTATTAACGCAACCTCTGAAGCAAAAATTGAATTCTTTAAACTTTTCTGGTAAGCAGAAACATTCTTTTGTTTTTTAAATTGTTCAGTTAAAGTATATTATAAATGACAAAGGATCTCCAAATGTACGAAGACAGTGTTATTCTCTCGAGATGAAGCATAATATAGAATTGTTCTCTTTACAGGGTTATCAATGCTCCACCTTGCTGCAGCAAACAACCACTACAGAATTGTATATTATCTTGTAACAAAACATGCAGCGGATATTAATATTAAGGTAATGTATTGTGCTATTCATTTTGTTTGTTTATAGATCGTTCTATATAAACACTGAATCTCCTAATTACATAAAGTATGTCTTGTAGTAAAAAGTTATATATTCTGTAAATCCTGGGATTAATTCTCTAAGGAGTAAATTGTAGTTGTGTGAATGGCTGAAGCAGGTATAAACAATACAATCATTTTTTTTGCAGGATGGCAAAAGTGGTCGTACCATTCTTCACTATGCAGCAGAAAATGATAACGAACATTTAGTAGAAATGTTGCTGAACTGGAATGCAGACATTGAAGCTCTAACATACGATAATGCCACACCACTTCGACTTGCAGCTGGTAAAAGCCATCATAGAATTGTACAAAAGTTGCTATCGTTTGGGGCAGATCCAATGCAACTCACCACATATTCAGATACTGATGACTCTGAAGAAGAGGTAAATGTCAATTAGAGTATAGATGCAGGGTGTTTGCCAAATATTGTGTATATACTGCTGGGCCAGAAGTAATTTTTATGCAAGCCACAATTGTGCATAGATAAAATGTTAATAAAGTAATTTGTATGTGATAATTCTTTAAACATGGGTATGCATTTTGTGATAGTCAGTGATGAAACTGAAAATAACTGAATACAGGGCCCTGGGGAATATATTTGAGAGGCCTAGAAATACTAGTGGACTGGACCCAAATATAAAATATGGGAAACTTTAACCTTGGAGCTTGTATTGGATACTTTTCATTTTTTGAAATAAGTATTTACATTGATTTACACATTGTAAACACATAACAAATTGGACGAAAAACCTTGATGTAATTTGGGATTTTTATAAGCAGGAAAATCCTGTGACTTGTTTTTTGAATCAACACTTATTGTGTTCTCATCATGGATAAGTACCGATTGCCAGGAGTTGCTTAAAAACATTGTGTTGGGGTTTTCCCATTGGGGAATTCCCTGAGTAATCTCAAACCATATTTAGTAATGTGCACTAATGCTAGTGTGAAACTAAAGTGGGATGAATACAATATACATAATAAATACTTTATCCTTTGATTGTGGTAGATGGGAAATTTCAGTAAGTCATACGGTGATAAGTTTCATAGTGATTGGGAAATTTTGTATCATAATCTTGAATTTTCAAATACTCATACCAACAGCATTTGAATCATAATTCCTTTGCAAAAATACATCGAAATGTATTATTAGTACATTTATTTATCTAAAAATGACTAAAAATAGAATACTAAGTATTGGGAAGTTAGGTATTACAATCTTGGAATTTTGATTACGCGTACGGGTGCTGTTTGAGTCATCTTTTTGTTGCAAAAACTTAACTTTATGAAATATATATTTTGTTTATTTAATTCGGTTAAATTCTTTAGGGAAATGTTGTTATGAAAATAGATGTCCCTTTAATTATTCTTATTATTATATAATTCCAATGTACTAATAGCAATTAAATTGTTGCAGATGGATTCGATTGACGACTTTGAAATTGGTGGTAAGCCAGTATCTATGTGAAAAACAAGTTGGAAAAGTGCACTGAGCAACTAGCCAAAAAGCCAGCTTGATAAGTTCTACTCCGAGATCTGTCATCTTCCATCAAGAACCGGTCGAGAGTAAATCATCAGGGACACCAAAGTGTCTGTAAACAGCTCCAGGCTACTCAGGAATCTGTTATTGTTGCAGTATTTGGAGTTGATAGTTTGCACAAAGATTTGTTTTACTGTATGATTATACTTCATTTAAATGCGGTTTAAAGACTGCATTTGTTATTTTCACCAAATATAGTGTAAATACACTTTTGGTTTGTAAAACAATGCTATATGCTGTTCATGGAACTAGAAATGACTTTCTGCATATTGTTACTACAGTTTCCATATTTAATTTGGGTGTAACATTTTAGTTTATTCTCAATTTTAATAAACGGTATTATTTACATTTCTTGTATTTGCAGTTAAAGTAGGCATAATTACACCTGCATCCACTTGTACCAGTATTTCAGGGTAGAAATCAGAAATGTTGATACAGGTCACTTTTTCGGTTGCTTGCAACACATATTTCAGAATTTTCAAAATTTCATCAAACATCGCACATGAATTGATATGAAACATCAACTTTTAAAACATTGGAGCAAGGATAAAGCAGTAAAATATTAAATTCCTCAACCTTGCCTATATAGTCGAGTGGTTCGAATTGTGAGGAGTGGCATTGATTTCGATTCCCAGGTACGATGGTTTCGACCTATTATCTCAGCAGATAAACACAAGGCATGCAGATGCATGATCACACATTAATAACCAACATTTTATTTCTTGCAAAACTTGTCAAAATGCATCGTGCACAAATATACATATTGGAAAACATTTTAATTAGTCTATTCAAATCGGTCTTTAAGAGTAGACAATAGTTGAAAAACTTGTGGTGTGCACATGGAGCTAGTTTCTTCCATTGCCTTTTGACACACATTTTTTGGCCGAATTAGATTACAGCTTGCATTATAAAACAAATATAAATAACAAGTTTGTACATGTATTTCATATTTGAGTAAGATGACTCGCAACACATTCTATACCTCGTGAACAAATCATATATTTTATGTATTATGAAAGTCAATTATGGGGAGATAATTGCTTGGGACAATTGAGGGAGGTGTAAAGTAAAGGTTTTTATTTAACATTCTTTGTATTTGAGGTTTCCTTTCAGTTACAAGTTGAGAAATCATGTTCTAGGTAATGTAAAATATACACAAATATTATGAAAACGAAATTTTAGTTGAAATGTTTCACGAAGCTTCAAAAACAAATTTGCTAAATTACAAGGGTTGAATGAATTTGATCCGTACAAAACACTTTGGTAAATGAAAATTGATTATGTGACAATCGTTTGACATTATGCAGCCCTGTTCATCCATAGATATCACCACCATTTTACCTGAAATCATATGCAAACTTGTCATTCTCTACGAGTTTGATGATCTACAGAAAATTGGTGATTACGATGCAATCGGTAACACAGAGCGATCAAACTAATTTTAAAAACAGTTTAAAAACAGAAGTTCCAAAGTATAAAATGTAGTACTTTCAATTTTTAATATGATGTAAATTCACATTTGAACTTTCGATTAAAATAAGTGGTATATAACCTTACCAGAGCAATTTTTTTTCAACTTTGCAAGATGAGAGAACAAGGATGCATCTATTTCAAAAAATTTATTTTACAATGTGATAAAAAGACTTGTCAAATTGCACATTATACACATATCTGGATTGCATAACAAAATTATTCCTAGTAAATATACAATATAACAAACAGATCTATATATTAAGTAATCTGTGTGTGATACAGAAGTAATTTATTTGTAACTGTTTTTATAAACTTATTTGGACTGGATTTTATCAAATATATTTGTTGATGTTTCATGCATATGTAACACATTTTTGATACTAAATCCATGCACAGAATTGAAGACAAAAAGCACCAATTAAAATTAAAACAATTCACAGGCAAATATAAATGATGTGACTTTGGTTTATCAAAGCTGAAATTACATACTTATACATACAGTATAATTTGAATATAATTTTTGGCTAATATCATTTTCCTACTGAATAAAACTAGAATGTGCAATCCATAAGTGGTAGTTTTAGAGTGTATTGTTTCAGATTTGTTCCTGTGAATCTGCAAATGCAAAGACCCAGGCTTCTTATTTTTAGGCAATGAAGGTAATTGACAAGTTTACTAGCCTCATTAATGCTGCCATTATCATGAACTATGGCATATCACAAGTTACAATAGAACACAAAACACCAGAAAGATATCAGGGAACTATGAGATTTGAGGATTAGCCTGACAGTAACATTTCTGAAATGCATACAGTGTCTAGAAAGAAACATAATATTGTTCATTACAATAAACTATTCTAAACTGGATGAATGGCAATTTATGAATTATGCATTGCACCTGGAGTTTTGGGGACACTTAGCCACACTGATTACAATACATTCAGCCACTGTGAATGCATACTGTATGCCATCCAATTTAAACATGTTCATGTTCATTTATCATTATGTTGAGAACATGCTAGATCCACTGCCTTCATTGTATGAAAGAATTTATGTAGCATAAATAATATGAACGAAAGTAATGATTTTTGAAACAGACATAATATTAAGGTCCGTTGGATTATCTACAGATTGGACAGGACAAAAAGTCATGATGAATAGGAAAACATTCTTCTCCAACCCTTCCATCCTAAATTCAAATGTTCTTGCATCAAGACTTTTTAATCTCATGATTTCTGCCGTGGTATATTAAGTAGATATTTTTCATATTATAAGGAAGTTTCATTTGTAGTAGGTCTTGAGGTTTCTTCTTCCAACAGACCAATTCTTTGCTTTAACATATGAACCTACAAAAATAAATTTGTTTCCAATTTTAACCGATTCATTTATTCTCGCCTAATTCTCTACAGCATTAACTACAGAAACAGAGATAATTATAAGCATTTACAATTTCAAAGCAAACCCCTGTACAGGTGCTTAAATTTTAACCTTAACCTTTGACCTTTCAAAATTTCTGGGTTATGTATAAACTATTTATATGCATAAAATTCCTAGTTCATTACGAAATATCCTGCTTGCTGCTCAACCACACTTCTAAACCTGTGAAGTGCAAGAGACTGGTATTCCCTCACTGACATAGCAGATCTCTATCAGCTCCGTTCTATTCATCGCTAATTGGCCACTTATCGGATAAGCAACATGCAA
>JAOXYB010048991.1:0-11942 GCA_028565635.1 Phoronis ovalis | reverse complement strand
TGGATATACATGTACACTCTAAACATGGATATACATGTACACTCTAAACATGGATATACATGTACACTCTAAACATGGATATACATGTACACTATAAACATGGATATACATGTACACTCTAAACATGGATATACATGTACACTCTAAATCAAACAACTTTCAAAAGATTCAGTTTCGTGAATTTGACGCAAAGATGATAAAAGTTCGTGGACAGGGTTATTTCTTGCCATTTGTCTGTGTTTTTATCAAGTAGAAGCCCCACTACTCTTAGCAACAAAGCCCTGCAAGTTATTTTAGAAAAGGTACGAAAAGGTTACGTGCCTGATTGTGGTTGGTATTAGATGGCGAGTATCTCCGCCGCAAATTAGTATTTCAATCTTTGGAATGTCACGTAAAGACAAGGCAAAATGTATAACTAAAATGGTTGCACAGGCAAACTCTCTAATATATTTGAAGAGGTGACAAAAACACATAATGATTCAGACACAAGTTAAAACAAAAGCATATGCTGTATTTTTAAAGAATCTAACTAAAGCTATTCACTTGTTATTCTTTAGGTAGGTCACGTAGCTGTACTATTACCAACTAGGGTTAAAATATTAAACATGTATCTTTTAAACTTAAATTCAGGCTGAAGTGATGTACAAAATCTCCATATGTAGAGTTTCCCAATTGCAAAACTCATTTGCTTGAAGTTTTGCTTTGAACAACAGATATATAATTTCAAAATTAATACCTCGAGAAATCGGAAGCAAAATGTTGTACCTACATCTTTATGTAATGAATCAAATATGAGTGATACATTTTTTTAGATTTACTTTTATATTAATTTCAAATATGGATACTTTTATTTGTATATCTTTTCGTTTAACCATCTAAAAATATATATGCATTAAATAATTTCTTTTTCTATAATTTTGTTTCCAGATTTTTATATTTGTATTGTAATTGGTTGGTAGTTCTACATTAAAACATATGAAATAGGTAGTTTATCAACTGAGCCATGACATTGGTCTATCATATTCTAACATCTCATCAAAAGCACAAAGTAACAGTAAACATCGAACATAGGTAGAAAAACGGCTGAAAAGGTCATACAACATGGAAGGTTTGCGAAGATTGTAAAAACTGTGAAAGAAACATACAGAGTTAGTCATGCGACTAATTGTTTTAATCTCTTCCCAGAAATAATAGACGTCACCTGTACACCAATGTTCCTCATACGAGCGTTCATTGACGCATAGCCTCAGCACATTAATTACGGTATTATTAATTGCTTAATGAGAGTACGCGACTAATTAGATGTCAGCATATTAGCGACTTTCTGCTTCGTGTAACTTAACGATCGTATGAATTATTTGTATCGCCAGCTAAATACCGGCACTTTTAAATGCTACAATCGATAGAGTAAAACATTGAATTACACGGGAACGGATAACATCACAATGCATAACAGCACCGTGCCATCTACGATATCAGCTTATCAAGACTTTTCTCCTGTAACTGCCATTGTATTTCTTGTGTGGAAAGCCGTCATACTGCTGCTCATCCTCGTTTTGAACGTAGGCGTGACTTTGGTTTTAATGAAGAATAAGCAACAACAGGTTACGAATTCGACGTACACAGTATTTGTCATTGCATTAGCAATCACGGACTTTTGCACAGCTGTGTTTGTGATACCTATCGAAATTCTAAAAAATATCGTACCAAGTTTAATAGACTCTACTGCTGCTGTACCGTGGTTTTACCAGAATAAGAGCCTATGCGTTTTCATGCTATGGGCTCTGGTGACACCATCGACTTTTACGGCAGCCACGTGTGTCATTATTAGCATGGACAGGTTTCTTTGTGTATTTTTCCCGACCAAGTACAAAAACACTTTAATGAAACGGAAGAAGGCTGTACGAACTGTTGCCATCATTTGGGCAGTTGCACATATTCCTGTCTTGATGTCTACCTTTTCTGTTTTATCTCGGTATGATCCATCAAAAAAATGCGCTACACATTCGCTCTTTCACCCTCAGTTTCTACTTCTCTGGACAATTTTAAGGAACTTCATACCAATTCCACTCAGTTTTACTTTATACACAGCCATTGTTATAAGGCTTCGCCACAGGAGACGTCAAATAGCAACCACTGGCGCACCATCTGCTTTTATTAGCGCCGAAGAAGGCAGAGTCACTGTCACTATGGCGGTAGTTATTACAGTATATGCTATTTGTTTTTTACCATTCTTTTTGGTAATAAATAGACTGGTCGTTACAGATGCAATATTTATGGAGACCACTATTACACTGATACAATGTAATTCCCTATGCAATCCGATCATTTACGTAATAGCAAATAAGAAATTCAGAAGTCACATTTTGAATCTCATCGGTAGGCAACCATTAAACGATTTATGAAGCAAAATTAGAATTTGATAGCAAGAAAGATCTATATCGATCACCACTCGTATATATGATGTCCTTCAATGACAGAATGCTGTTATAAGTATTTAGGTAGAACAGATGAATAACCTTGATGGCAGAATTTGTTTCAATCTGTAACGTAAAATTTACGAAACTTTCATTGACTGTGTTCAGTAAAGGCAACATTCTGAATATGACCAGGATTTAACAGAGATGTTTTGAAGATTGGGGACGGTGCATATTGTTAACTTGTGTGCTCTACAGACACTTGGTATATTAATGTTATGAGACATCTGTACATAGTCAAATAAGAGTTGTATTGATACATAATAATGTCTAGGATATATTATAATCCATTCTGAACGACAGCATATCACGCTGGTCACGCGGTATTTGTACCAAACCGCGTTACAAGGCGACTTTTGATTGCTAGACAGTACTCTACTCGATCGTTTTATTCTATATCTCTAAAACGAATCCCTGTATCGACACAAACATGTCTAGACAATTATAAAATTGAATTTCTTTCTAACGGTACTGATAACTTTTTTAAAATTTTAACTTTAAGTTAATCGGTGCCATATAAAAAAATCGCATTCAATTACTTTTGTTTCTTTTTGTTTCTTACGATTAAAAACATATAAATCATTCGAAAATCGCATCTTTATTATGATTTTATAAGCTGTTTTTTAAGCCGTTTCAACATGTCATTTTCACATTAGTTGCTAATTTATATATGGAATATTTCATACCTTGACAGACAAAATTAAAGTCCTTCACCAAAATCATATTGCTACCGTCATGCTTGTTTAGTTTGCTATTCTGAAGACATTGGTGTATTAATGACTGAAAAAAAAAGATTGGTCCGTTGCATGTAGTGCGCAGGGTAAATATTTGTCACTCATGCAAGAACTTGTAGTTACTTTTATAATTATTGAACGTGCTGATTGTATTTATATTAGGTTTTTGCTAGCTGGAATTACGTACAGCTCTTATCATGACCATTAGTTAGAAACACCCCTGGGAATAAAACTACAAGTGAAATAAAACCATATACAATCACCTTGTAATTACATTTTAAAGCATTTTAATTGAATCGACAGAGCTAAAGTGGTTACTATGCGGGTTGCTAGGTATGTCGCCATATTGAATTGGCGTGAGTAACGGCGAAACCAAGGTGTTAGATTGAATTCAATCAAATATATCAAAAACCGTATGGTTTCAATTCGGATTGGTTTTAATTTTGAATTGTACATAAAAACAAAACTGCAAAATAATATATTGTTTTATATATGTTGAGGGATTAAAATATTTAGCTTAAAATAAAATCCGTTTCAAATGTGTGTACCCTGTCAACAAAACATGTTAGATTACTTAACAGATTGGTATATAACCGCAAAGCAAGTTAAAGCATTACTTATTCCGGATATGGTTAATTAAGGAAAACCAATGCTTGGAAATTATTGTCAGAATTTTCCTAAGAGATCATGTATTTTGATAAGAACACAATAAAAATGGCGTTTAGATTCTCTTTACGTGTATTACAATTTTGAGGCTGAAAATAAAATTGAAAAAAAGCCAAAGCAGCTGATGTATGGGACATAATTATGTAGATAATTTATAAACAAATATAGAACTTTTAATCATGGACACATTTGCCTGTATATTTTATACAAAATTATTTGTCAACGTCAGCTCTGCTACGTCACATTTTACATCAGGTTTGTGCAACATTTTTTTTCATTTCATTGTCTAGATTATCTTATAATAATTAAAAATATCTTAACTTAACATTTAAAAATGTTGTATAATGTATATCCTTTCCAATGATGTATAACACAAGTATATATTTTAGTAGATGCATTTTTAAACTATTTACTTCTGTCAACAACCAATTCCCTCATATTGTGAAGTAGTACAAATATCGTGACCGGACTGGCATCTAAATTTGATTAAAACTTTAGCTTGATGCCTTTCTAACTCGACCTCATGAACGCTATCCTCGTTTTCAAAACTTATTCAATTAACTTGCTACGCTGTGCAATTAGCGTAATTAGCTGTCAAAAATGATGATTTTGTATCTATGACAAATTATAGCTAGATTTTTTTAGGACTATCTTTTCGGAAGTCTTCCGGATCCGGTACTTCAAATGGGCGTGTCTAATAGTTTAAATGACTGATTTTTTATGAAGATGGAAACAGTAGTACCTCTTAACATTAAAATACTATGTGGAGTGCAAATAAGTTAATAAAAAGTGAATATTACTCATATTTCAAAACTACCATGAAAATATTTTCTGTCAGCGAAGACAACTCGGTGCATGTAGATTTACATTTCAAGTTATATGAAAATCTGTCAAAACGTTTCATAATAAAAAATTAAAATATTTATAATTCAGTGACAAAAAACACGTAAATGAATTATTGTGCAACTTACAAAGATATTAACATAGAGGATACTAATTCATCTATCAGGCCGAAGAATAAAACCGCGGAATGACATAAGGTTAGTTTATTGTAGAACATTTTGTTCAGTCACAAATAAAGTTAATCATGCCTCATTCCTACTTCCGGTTTTCTGGGCCAACTAATAAACGTTTCATTCGCCTTAACCTAGGATATATAACACTTTAAGAGTTTCAGAGTGTTATATATCCTGGCCTTAACTAAAGAGTGCCAGGGTGATTTGGCGGGAAATACAATAAAAATGAGTGATTTGGTAGCTTGGAAATAATACTTTCAATTCTTGAAAAAAAAAATTTAAATTGTAATTTCTTTCGCTTTGTGCGAAATAATATGCACCTTCCAAAAGAAACATCCCCATAAGTGCGCATAGATGGGAAAAACAAGAAAGGGTCATGATAAATCTAAACACCTCGAGTTTTAATTAGTACATATGCACTGATGCCAAATACAGACAGAAATATAATTAGCATACAGTTCTATTGTATTAGGAAACCTTTGTGATGCGGAGTGATGTAACTCAGAGCCTTCAATTAACTCATTTTTAAAACAAACAATGCTATTTCCAATTCTACATGTACAAAAGACGTTATAATAAGTACAGGAATCGTGTACTTGAAATAGTGCCGCTGTATCTTACTGTATATGCATATATAGTCTGGATGACAGGTGATTTATCATAGGGAATTATAACTCGATGTCTAATGCTGAAATTTAATTTGTCGCAGGTGGTCACTATGTTATCTTACTGCAAAAAAAAACACAATCCATTATTACATTATGCTTGTGCCAATCAAAACAAACTACTGTTAATAAGTAAGTGCATTTTAATATTTAATATTCATTAGTCTATGTAGATTCTGTCCTTAATTTTAACTTTTGTTTTTAAAACGTGTTTTAATACATCGAAATATTTACCCAGTACCAAATGCCCCCTTGTAACATAACAACATCTATAATGCAACTATAAATCTCTACAAGTGTCAAATAATCATTGTATTATATATATATAAGATATCACAATAATAATACGCTGATGATCCTGTAGTATTGCCTGTTAAATTGTGTTCATTTAGCCAGTTACAGTTTGCCAGTGAAGTATTTAAAAAAAGGATCTTTAAGGGCATAAAGAGGTGCATGTATGAAAAATAGAACCCTGCTGGTCGATACGTACTTTCAATAAGGTAAATTTGCGTAGACAATTAATTAATTAATACTGTTAGAAGCATTAACTTTAAAAAAACTCGTACTTAAATACATAAGGTCGGTTCATGTAAGGTCCCGTCCTACACTGTTTGGATGAAGATGTGCACATATGTACCAAATTTTAAATCAACTGGTTAAGATGTGTTGGCTGAAATTAATTTTTAATTAATGTCTACTTGTGATAAAGGAAATTGGTGTCTATACAGTTGGTGTTGACCTTTTAATGCTAATAATATCTAAGACAACTAAAATCATAGAAACCAAATTCTGTTTGCATAATGACCAGAGTCATGAACAATATTGAAAGTCATTATTAACACCGAACCCGTTCAGTTCCGAACCCCATTTTATCATATTTAGCGATATTTTAGAAGCTCATCAAGGAGATAAACCATTAGAAATTAGGTCAAGGACGTCGATATGTATTATTTGGAAGAGAATGTCGAAAGATCAAACTTGTTTTTGTCATTGAAACTGCGCGACGCATTCAAATACACCTGGACTATTCATTTACGATCCTATTATTTTTCTAATTAGACGATAGTAAACAATAATTTCTCCTTTTCTAATCACGATGACATGCATACATTTAAATTCTTTTGGTTAAATGATTTTAGCTAGAATTAATTATTAATTATTATTTAATGAGTGGCTAATTATGATAAAGGAAATTGGTAATAAGAATTACTTCACTGAGAAAACAGTGACAGTGTGTCTTGAAATGTATTGAGCTATGGTTTTAACACATGTTTCAATATATGTGACAAATTATGAGCTTGTATGGTTTGCATTCGATCGTGTGAACTGATAACAACCAACATTATGGCATCGAATGTATGTTTGGATAATAATTTGTAATTTGTAAAAATGCCAAAAACCCATCCCACTACAAACTTAAACTGTACTCAAACGACCTTTACATATACATCTAAGAAACTGTACCTTAGAGGTATTTGAAATTAAGCTGTCTAACCAAATTGTGGCATTGAAACTTTGAAAATTACTTAGAAAAACTTTAAAAATTTGAGACACATGTTAAATATCTATATGCGGAGATGATTTCTTCTGATTGTCAACGTTGAGGTGGAGGGAAATTAACTTTCCAAAAATGCATTATTTGCAACCCTTTAATCTTACTGTCTGTTAGATTTATAGATTTATATATTTACCCAAGACGTATATATATCCTTTTATTCCGGTTATGGAAGTTAGAAAAATTAATAAAATTAACAGTATCACAAGATATCTCAAGTTCTTAAACAAAAACAAAGCCGAAGTACGTCAAACACAAATCACTTTACGGGGATTTGGTCAACGATCTTAAGAAAAAAAACAGGCCATTAAGAAAAAATAATGCCCTATCATACCCGCTCACGAGTGTCGTTAATACCGCTAATCGGTCGTTCATTGTTATCAGCAATGGGGAGATTAATCCCATAATTCGATTGGAGAAACATGTGAATATGCACTCTAAGACTATCATGCTGCGTACTGACTGCCGCGTGTCTACGTGATAGTATTTAGCTATGTTTGGTACAGAATTAGCGATGTATCCTATAGTACGATGCATTTAATTCGTGACCGGAAGGAATACTGCATTACAGCAGAGTCATAGGCTGAAGACTTAACTTCTCTTAGAGCAATTTGTCGAGTCAGTTTAGTTAATAGAAAAATATATGCTTGACAAGTTGGTCAACTGGGAACATATGTTATTCAGTAAAACTTTCTAATAGTGACTTGGCACTGACCGGTATCTAATATTTGTCTGAGTCTGTGGCGGCTTATTTTTTGTTAGATACATGCGTTGGAGACAATAGATTAAAACTAGTAAACAGTAAGGAGATGGAAACTGAAAATAAGTCAGCGGACAACGGTTCCATACCGTTTTCACTATCAGCATATCAAGACTTTTCTCCGGCAGCTGCTACTGTGTTTCTTGTGTGCAAAATATTAATGATTCTGCTTATTCTTACGGTGAATTCGGCTGTTATTTTAGTGTTGATGAAGAACAAAGATAAACCGCGTGCAAATTCATCGCACATCGTGTTCGTCATTGCTTTAGCAATAACAGATTTTTGCACAGCGATACTTGTGGTGCCACTTGAAACTCTGAAGAACATTGTTCCAAGTTTAATGGATCCAAATGCACCAATACCGGGGTTTTTGCAGAGCAACAGTGTATGCGTCTTCATACTATGGTCTCTCATGACACCGTCTACCTTCTCGGCAGCCACATGCGTCATCATTAGCATAGATAGGTTAATTTGTACACTTTTTCCCGTCAAATATAAAAATACTTTAAAAAAACAAAAGAAAGCTGTGCAAGCTGTGGTCGTCACCTGGATATTTGTACAAATTCCTGTTCTCATGGCAACGTTTTCTGTTATTCCACGATATAATCCTTCGAAACGGTGTCATTCAGGAATACACATCCACCCAACAATGCTACTCTTGTGGACAATTTTAAGGAACTTCATACCGATTCCCACCTGTACCGTTTTATACACAGCCATCATTATAAGGATTCGACAAAAAAGGCGTCAAATCGCAGCACCGGGAGTGGCAAATCCTTTTATTAGTACGGAGGAGCTGAGAGCTACTTATACAATGGCTCTTGTTATTGCAGTGTACGCCCTGTGTTTTATACCATTCTTTCTTGTTATAAATCGGCTCACTGCCAGAGATGTAATAACTTTAGAGATAGTCATTTCATTACTGCACTTTAATTCTTTGTGCAATCCTATAATCTACGTCATTGTTAACAAGCAATTCAGGAATCATTTTCTAGATCTATTTAGAAGAGAACGCGGGAATTTTATTGGTGCTAGTAGTAGTACTTGAAGCGAACACTTTTGAATTCATAGCATTAGCAAAATCGTTACAACGAGGAAATGAAACAACCAAACTAAGAAAACCAAATAACAATTGTGTTGTTTGACGTAAAAGTAATGCTTGATTTACGAAATCTCTAGTTACATTTCAACATATGTAAAATGTTTTTTGTAAAATGACGACGCTCGAAGATTTTAAAATAAGTCTTGAAACTTGCTATTTTCATCTTGAAATAAGTAGATTTCGTGAGGATTGTATTTTTTGTATGGCATGAAATACGATGTTTACGTTTTTTAAGTACAACAAAGGGATAAAAGTTTAACTTATTTTCGTCCAGAAGATGGCATTGAATATAAATGGCAATATTTTGTTGTTGTTTTTTGTTAACATATCTAATTTATTTTCCTACGACGTGCAGTAGATAAATAATGCTAAATTGAGTTTGTATATTTTCGTGATGGTTTAATTAAGTTGGAAACATAAATATTAGGTTTTCCTGAATTTATAAGATACATAGTCTGTGTAAAAGGTTTCTTATTTGATACTTTGGTCATGCAACGTTAGAATCGCTTGTGTCAAAGCACAATAAATATGTTTGTAATATCTAAGCTGTTTATAGCTTGCATGTATAATAAGGAAAATGAAGAGAAACTGTGTCCAGGAAGCCTTAAAACTTTAAACACCTGTCATTCAAAACCGCAATTGGAACGAAGCACCGCACACTTATGAAATCTACTTCAGAATGCATTAATCCTAAAGTTTTGGTTAGAAGGCATTGCATTACAAGGATAATGATTACATTACAAGGAGAATGACATTTATTTGTTGCGAACGTAAAAACTAAATCAAAAACACTAATACGTAATAAAATTAAAATTGAAGAAAAATGACTCATAGAAAATGATACATTTCATTGAAAATGGAATATTCATATTGAATTTTTTGTTAGCCCTTACAAACGTACTAAGCTAACGAGTCTTGTCCGGCGTAACTTGTTAGATTTAAATTTCGATTCTTATCAACGTTTGAGCAGTTACTTGAAATGTATACGTGTTTGAAGAATTATAACCAGTTATTTTTCGTATTTGTCGCTTTTAAATTTCTTATCAACGTTTGAGTTACGTGTATGTACAGGTTTTTGGAAAGTTTTAGAAAATTTAAGTTTTGTATTTGTCACATGCTTTTGGAAACAGTAAACAGTTTACTTTTTATGTTTTATAAAAACTCAATCTTCAAAAAAGGAAATGAAATACAATGTATACACCTGTATATTGCAGGTATACACCCCTGCATATACCAAGTATACACCTTGCATATACAAAGTGTACACGCTCGCATATACAAAGCATACACTCTGTTTTTAAGTTACATTACTCCGATGTATTGCCCTCATGTATGGTGCAATTATCATACTTCTTGTATTCCTTTTGATAAACTTAGAGCAGCATATAATACTGCCTTCAGAATGTTATTTAATATTTCAACTATTAATACTAGTACTAGCGAATAGTTTGTGGTCTACAATATTCCCACGTACTTTGCTTTACTTCGTAAAAATATGTCTGCTTTAATCTCAGCATTTGTAATCACCAAAATTCGATTATTTATAATGTTTATAACAGCGAATGTTTTATTGCTTCTCCTATGCTTAGACATTGGAGAAAAACCTTTGTATTAGTCTGTCCGATATTCATTTAGTGTCACTACTGTATATATTCATAGTTATAAGTATATTTTTGATCTGTATTTAGCTAGCACTTTATTTATTTTTAGTACTATTGTAATTAACTTTGTATCAACTTTTATAGTTTGAAATAAAACAATATCAAAAGCTGAAATTTGGCCATACATTAATTTCATTCAATCTCTGATCTGTGTCTAAAACGTTTACAATTTAATTTTTTTCAAAAGCGACGGTCCTCCCAAATTCAACCTCCAAAAATCATTTAAAACAGTTAAATACACATCATTTAAGAACAAAGTAAAATTTCAAAAATCTGAGATATCTAATTGGAGATCTCTATTTGAATTTAAATTGTTGCCACTTTTATGCATTGTATCTGCTCAAATCGTGAACTTACATTCTTTGATGTTAGTTTCTTGAAGCATATTAATGTCATAGATCATAAGCATAATCTCGTAATCCTTATGTTAGTATCTTTCCACAAATGTGTTCTTTTGTAAAACCGATCTTTTCATGTAAATGCCCAAAATTCAATTTAAGGTATTAAGAGCGATTAGTATTAACATTACTAGTAATAACAGCTTGTTAATTAATATATTAAGTTGTGCACAACGTCATAAAGTACTTACAAAGTTACGTTTATTTGTTGATCCCGTAACCTTTTGTACAGCGTATTAAGTTATACATGCATGCAGGTTCTTCTTTTTGTATTTTTTTATTGTCAAACCTATATGAATATGTTAATGATACACTTATGATTATGGTAAACCATCGTTTATGTACAATGATAATCCTTGATTATTCGTGTCACGTGGTCATTAATCATTTCCCCTCACTTATATTGACAGAGTAAACTTTTGGCATGTTAACTACTTGTTTTTATAGAATGTTCGTGTTTTTTTCGAACTCTTCTGTCAGCTGACAGTTATTTATGATCAAAGCTTTCCCTTATAGTTGATGATTATTGTACTTTTAGCTTTTTTGTCCTCAGCCTCAGTAAGTAGGCTTCACAGCAGGTGCAACCTTGTGAGAATGCGTTTTCTATGTGTCTCTATATAATGTGTATACCTTGATATCTGAAAAAGTGTTGATAGTTCGGTGACAAAGTTCAGATGTAAACTGATTGGGAAGAGGGACAAACAACTCGAGGTTCTAAAACAGTTTGATACATTCAAAAATGATGGTATCAGGTTATATATAATAATGAGGGTATCAGATTATATATAATAATGATGGTATCAGGTTATATATAATAATGATGGTATCAGATTATATATAATAATGATGGTATCAGGTTATATATAATAATGATGGTATCAGGTTATATATAATAATGATGGTATCAG
>JAOXYB010048980.1:0-10159 GCA_028565635.1 Phoronis ovalis | reverse complement strand
ATCATAGATCTTCTTCGTATGAACACTAAATACTTAGCGTAGCATCTCTCAGTTCCAATATAATTGTACATGTTTTTTCATCAGGAATTGAAGAGGGCTGGCAACTTTCAGATGCATGGGATTGTGTTGGAGGTTTCCATCAAAACTATTGTGTGTCCTTGATACTCAGGAATGATAACACGAATAAGAAAAAGCTTCCTCATTTAAATGTTTATTTCTTAATTGCAAAGGTTTTTCTTAAATTTATCCTAGCTTATGGTTATATAAATATACAGTGGAAAATATGTGAATTAAGTAAATGCAGGAATTTACTTGGCTTATGGATTTACTAAGAACATAGATATATTTTTGGTAATTAAAGTTTTGAATTAACTTGTAGCATTGTGAACCTAACATTTATTGACTTCACATATTTACTACTATAATTTTGTTTTTAGATAAGTAGTAGCACATGTAATAACGAAGCATTTTTTAAAATATATGAAACAAAAGGTTAAATCAGGATCTCACCAAAAGATGGATTAAAAAGATGTAAAATATAAAATCTCACAAAAAGATAGATCCTGATCTTACAAAAGTGGATATTTTATATAATAAGTCAAACAATATCCTGGCTATAAGATAGATCAGAATCTCACCAAAAGATAGATTAAAAAGGTGTACAAAATAAAATCCCACAAAAAGATAGATCCTGATTTTATGAAAGTGGATATTTTATATAATAAGCCAAACAAAATCCTGGCTATAAAATAGATCAGAATCTCACCAAAAAAGGGATTGAACAATATGGAATCTCACCAAAAGATGGATTTTCTCCCCCCAAAAATACCGGATTGAATTAATTTTGTTCTTGTTCTAGCATGACTATGTTATAGGGGATCATTACTAGGAAATATAGGAGAGAGTTCAAATGTATGCGTGTACAGAATAGGGAATGTGTAAAGAGTACTGAAAAACATTTTATAAGATGAAATATTTATATGGATTCAAAAAGCAAGGAGCAGAGAAGTTTCACAAGTACAGATAGAGAATCCTCGCAAGCACATAAAAATCATGGTCTTGTGGCTTGTTATTACCAGTTTATGGTCCAGTGCCTTCATGTTAGTAAGGTAGGTATTTGTGCCACTACTCAGCTATAATCCCATGTTAAGGATGAATGTTTGTTTTGATATATGGACACAATTCTCAAATATGTACTGTCATGTAAATATACAGGACGTATCTGAAGCTACTTTACATGATTGTAAATTTACTGCATTCCTGTCTTGCTGAACAAGTTTTGTTTTTTTCTAGCACAAGTAACTTCTGAAAATGATTGTCACACTTTGATATCATTAAACAGAAGTTGAATGTTAGTCTTATGGTGGAAACAGTGTGCCATGCCATGTGAAGCCTATAATAGATCTTGAAAAGATCGCCAAAAAGTTGTAATGGATCCGTTGTGGATCGTCACATATGCTGATTTGGTAATTACACTACCAGCACACATTAGGTTCCGAAGTTGCAAAATGTTTTTTACACATATATTTTGTATAGTGTTTACTAACACTTTATGCATATTTACATGGTATTTACAATTTGGTCATAACAAATAATGGGAGTTATTGTATTGTTTACTTCCCAAAACGTACTAGTTAGCATGGATTTAGATTTGGTTGATTTTCGGTTTGGATGTTGGATGTGGTTGTTATGAGGTTTAATAAAATGCCAACTAAATTTCATGCAGCTTCCATAGGAGTCTGAAAATATGACCATACCATAGTTGCAGTGTATTTTTCATTCCTGTAAATGTTTACTTGTTAGCTTGATTGAACTTATTTGATTTGCAACTCTCTCAATTATCTAAAATGTAGTTTTAATTAGTGTTGATTGTAAGAAAATTCAGACATTTGTTATTTTCACTGAACACTGAATGTAGCTTTAAGGAATGACAAATTTGTAAAAAAAAATTCAAACAATGGGTTTTAATTTCGAAGCAATTTCATTTTCATTTTAATTAAGGAACAAAAGTAATGTCTATTTTGATTTTGACATACATTTGTTGTATTAGCTATTCAAGAGCCTATTAGTGTTGAAGGATGCCAAAAATAATTTTAAAAAAAGAGAAATATTACTAATAAAGATACTAGCAATGAAAATAAAAGATGCTAATTGTGTTGAAAAAAAAACAAATTACAAAATAATATAGAACATAAGTCGAAAAATATTTAAAAATCGAAAAAAAATTGGTCATTGAAAATGCAAAAATTTTAAGTTTTAAAAATATGATGAAACTAAGACAGAAACATTAATTTTATATTCAGGCATTCAAACCTGTTCTGCAATGTCTTAACAATAATTCATGGTTATGAAGCAAAATGGATATATCAAGAATTTTAAATTTTGAGGAAGTTTAAAGACATGCATGATTCGATTGATGGATTTCCCTTTGCAGTTCCGTGTACAGTTAATGTTGAGCTTGCTATACTTACATATTATGAATGGTAAGACTACAGTTACAGTGCATGGTGATGTTACATGCACTCTAATTTTCTGCTTTCCCAATTATTTACTGCACAACATGATTCTATAGTTTTTAGCCAGTGTTCAACATTCAGCTGTTTCCATTACAGAATCTAAGGTCAACTTTGTAGCTTGGGAAGTGTTAGTTTTTGTACCTAAAATGTCCTTATTTCTATCACAAATTTAATCTTTGATCTAGTTATATTCAGAACTCCATAAATAGTTACAGATCCTCTTCTGACTGTAGGCCCCAGTGTGCTTTTTCTGTCTGGTGTTCATTGGCTGCTTCATGAATGGTGTTTCCATGTCTTCGCCTAAGCTGTTGACATCTAGGAAATGTTCGGGTTGGTTTCAAGATCATCTTTACAAAATGCACTTCTACACTTTACAAAAAGAAAAAATGGCAATTAACTTTGATCTCTGGTTTGATGAGAGTCCATCTATGACTGGTGATAAGAATATCCTTTATTTGCTTGTTTTCTTGAATAAGTATGTGTGTGATTTAATTGAAAACTGGTGTTTTTCTGGCAGTTGCATACATCAGTCGAACATGATCTAAAGTATGAATTAACGTCTGTAATTTTTTTACATGAATCAAAATCATGGTTATTCACATATCCACATTCTGTCTTTGCTTTATTCCATTTCGTACTTGAAAATTAGCATTGAGTTACGGAATATCCTAATAGGATTTTCCTGTTAACACTAGATTTCTTCAAACCATGAATTCCAAAACCGTCATCATCCATCCTGATTTTGAGGACACTAGTTAAGCTTTTCAGTACTGCATATCTTCATGATGACAAATGCCTTATTACCAAATTGAATGAGTGAAAACAGATCTTTTTATAATCATTTCGATTCAATAAAAGTTAAATAAAATGAATCTCTTGACAAGAAATATACTATCAATCACTTTTCTAATTTCCTCAAGTTTCTTTTTTCTTCATGATGATGGTCTTCCAAACTTTATTCCTTCAGGCATACCTTCGACTTCAGGTTTTCTTTACTAAATTGCGTTGGGGGGTACTAACTTTCCAAGACCAGATAATGCTAAAGTATGTAATCAAGAATCATAACAAATATAATAAATACTGCTGCATAGAAAGGAATTAACTCCCAATGTACAGTAATGCCTTTCTGACCTTTGATAGGTAGTTAACCTGAAACAGTTAGCTAGCAGTTTAAAGCATACAATACGCTTAACCTTTAATGATCCACCTTTAATGTAATGCTATATGGATCGGGTGTTCAATAAATCTAATTTCCATTTCGTTATCCATTGTTTAAATTTTTGTTTGATTCACAGTTTCAGTTATTTTAAATCTTACAGCCGCAACAATTATCGGAATAACTGGGACTTTTGGTGCCATAGTTTGCATGACTATACCCAAGGAATTCTTTCCTCACCCATATGCAATTGTGCATTTGGCTTATTAATGACCACTCCAACTTGATCTTGCTAAGGTATTGCAGCAGTAACAGCATTGTTTTTCAAACTTAAGCACACCACTATGCGAATATATAAACAAAGTAATTATTTTCTGTGATTGACTTGCTTGTAGTCTGTAGATGGCAGAGCATTCCTCTTATCCACAAAGTGTTTTACACAGCACACATAGGTCAGCATACCTATGGCGCCAGTCACGTCAATCCATTCAATGTTCTTAGATGAATTCAATTTCTTAATCAGTCCTATCAACACTTTATCACAGTACACTGGTACAGTACCTGTGAATAACTTTTCTCTAAAAGCTTCTCTATAAAAGAGCTTTGGAATCCAATTTATTACCTCAACAATATTCCACCTTCTAGTGCTTTTCTCTCAGACAAGTGAATACCTCGAGCTAATATATTTGTTTTAATGTTTGATTCCGGATTGGGAAGGATCTCCATTTGTTACTCTAGCGATGGCAGCACCAACATGAATATACAATGACTCTAGCTTACTCTTTTGAATGAATCATGTTGCCACAGAGCAATACTCTATTATGAAACACTAACCTGTGAGGGGCACCTTGCAGTTCATCTACAGAATACTGGTACAAACTTTCAGAGTAATGTTTGCATTATAGTTTTGCCAGAAACTCCCATTAATTCAGTCGTAAAAGAAATAACACATGCATTTTCTATTGTTGACAATATATTGAGCATAATTCACTGAATATTTACACAGTTCATACAATTCAGCATACATGTACACAAAGTATTCTAACAGTAGTTGACTCGTTCCTACTTCTTCCTGTGTAAAACTGTTTTTTACTGTCTCTAATAATCCAAAATATTTTTTCCAGTCAAAACAGAACCCCTGGTATCTTTGTATGAAACATGTTGCTCGGATATCCGTGGCCTTTTCTTAATTACTGTACCAACAGCATAATTACCCAAATATCCTGTTTTATTGTGCGTAACACAAGGCTAACATCTTGATTCCTTTTAATTGGTTTCATTTTATTTGCCTCATCTATGCAAATATGTCTGTATGGTATGCAAGCCACCTTAAACTTTCTAGTATGATATTTACATTTTTAATATAGCCTATCCATTTAAAACTACATACTGGAGGAAACACATCGCGTCATGTTATGTTCTTTTAGTAATAACTCTCTGAGTGGCCCTTGTAATTGGCTGGTAATTGGTGAGAAGAAATAAAATGAAATATAATTTTTTTTTAAAAATGCAGGGAAATATTAACTTTTCAAGCTTGATAGTAAGGATTAAAAAATGCCAGGTAATCTTCTAAAAAGTTTTTTACATTTACTGAATAATGAACTTACGTAATTTATGTAAGTAAACATGTTGACCATTACATCTGTCAGAAATATGCCATTTATTCTTTGCAACAAATTGCACACATTTCAGACAGTTGCAAAATCACTTGTCCCATGTACTGTGGTAAAGAAAGACATCTTTACTATCTCTAAATAATACAGCCAAAATACCACCTTTTAGTGCAATCAAAACAGAACCCCTGTGATCCTTCATGCCAAACATTATGTTTGGAAAACGTCAACCTTTCCTTACTGTACCGACAGCATAAATTCCCAAAGTCAGAAGTGCTGAAACATTTAGAGATGTATAATAATTATCTAATTTATGTATTAATATGTATACTGTAGCGGTCCGGCGCGGCCACATTGTATTTATTTGGCGGTGTTGGCTGCTGAGTAGGTTCTTTCGAGAAGTGTACTCGTACAGTGATTGATGGTTGGTAGTGCATGTAATTAAAACTGGACAATGATAGATATATATTTAATAGCAGATTTTTAATGGGTACTTCTTAACTACTATAAAGACTCATTAGTAATTCAAACACAATTATAGGTAGCGATAGTTAGTAATAATATTATCCTCCTCTGGTTCTTGCATCGAGGGCTGCATCTCGAGCGCTAAAGACCATCCTCCACATGATAATTCTTGATGTGCTTCTGTACCAGGTCACAAACGAGTCGATAACCAGGCCAGTCGGTAACCGGACCACAAACCGGGCCAGTCGCTAATCAAGCCGCAAACTACACGCCCACGATGCCCACGCCGCCGTGAGAATGGTGCACTCTGTATAATAATTTAGCTGGGATGGTATTCTTGCTATCCAATAACACAGGAAATCTTACCTCTAAGGAACTGGTACGATCACCTCTGCAGGACAAAACTTGAGCCTTTCTTCTGAAGACTTCCAACTCCGGAGCTTTGGACATCAATTAAATCATGACTTCACCAGGAGTCTTCTGCGCACCACTCTGACTATAAACCATGTGCAACTTCTTTATAGCCAGAGAGATAAGCCTTCTGATTTGCTGTTATAGCTAGAGGCTAAGGCTTGGCTGGCATTAATACAAGGGCAGTGTACACTAGGGGGGCTAATTCCGTTACGCTATATATCCACAAAGTGGTTCAAACAATTTCATGACAACATAGATTAAACCATTGGGAGATCTCTCCTCAGCTCTGCCTTCATAAATAATAAAATCAATTAAAGAACCAGATCTACTACAACATAATGCAAACATTTTAAATCCTCTTTTTAAGGTTTTAGTGGAAAATATTGCCAGAAACCACATCTTCCTTTAAATGTAACCGGCCCTATATGTCGGTCTGGGTTGCAGACACCGTGAAGTATTAAAAACAAAAGCAGCGAATAATCCCATTTAGTTACTCACAACTTTATTCGAAGAACTCAAAAACCAAACTCCCTTTATGCATTCAGAACACAGTATTTATAGCCTCTGAGTGAGCTACGTAAACATGACGTATCAGGATGATATTCTATCACTAGGTAACGATATACGTAAGTAAATAACTAATAAGGATATATGTCATGCTCACGCCGCTCACACAAAACGGCGAATGCAATATAATACAAAGTACAATATAAATAGATATCAGAATTAAAAGAGCATTGTAAAAGCTCCACTTTTACATTCCCCTCACTTAAACCACATGTGCCCTCACATGAGCACGTAATCGTATAGGGTAGCATTTCTCGTCGTATATACGGGATTATACCATTATCACGGATTATCGAAATACCATCATCACGGATCATCTTCAGGGTTGGTTTTCGAATATATATAACACTTATATAAAAATACCATCATCACGGATCATCTTCAGGGTTGGTTTTCGAATATATATAACACTTATGTAATAAATAACATCACGGATCATCTTCAGGGTTGGTTTTCGAATATATATATAATGCTTGTATAATAAATAACATCACGGATCATCTTCAGGTTTGGTTTTCGCTTATATATAATAAATATCATCATCACCAAAACGATTGGTTTTCGAAGTTACCATATAATGTGCATTAACTAGTTGAAGCCTTGTTGAAAGCCAGACTAGTATAGTATCACTATTGCATTCACACATCGAAGAGAATAATCAGCACATTTCCTCCCTCCCTTCATAACTGAATGCCAAATAACCACCATTTCAAATCACTTTTGAATCAACAATTCCATAGAACAAAATCACTGGGACATCCTTCGTCCTCTACACAGAAGTCAATTAAAACTATCAAGTACTCTTTTTAGTACCTAAAAACACTAACCCAAAACCATGCTAGTACGACTTCCTGATTTACTTTATGTCAAAGCAGCGATCAATCGTTACCACAATCTACAAAACCTATCATATTGACTTCTTATAATTTTATCTCATTCATTTACAATAATAAGCTCATCTGTTCAACACATCAATCGGCTTGATTCACCGAGTGAAGAACATTCAACAATAGGACTGAGATAAACATAAACAGAAATATTCTAATGAAGTCTATATAAGTTCCAACCACCCAAAGATATACAATGTTTATCCTATTACACAATAATCTTAAGCGCCTACCACCCAATAATATTATGATCCTACGACCCGATAATACAGTGAATGCGCCTACCACCCAATAATACAATAATCCTACCACCCGATAATATAATAATCCTACCGCCCGATAGCACATGCCATGATTAGTTTTACGTCATCGCGGACGAAGACCATGAGTATAGTTTTACGTCATTGCGGACAAAGACCATGGTTAGTTTCACGTCATTGCGGACAAAGATAGACCCAGAGTAGTTTTACATCATTGCGGACAAAGACCATGATTAGTTTCACGTCATTGTGGACAAAGGTAGTCCCCGAGTAGTTTTACGTCATTGCGGACAAAGGTCATATTCATTAGTATTGCGACCTTTTATCTTTCCCATCCTTCCTGATCACTAAACATTTCCCACCCAAAAAACCAGCAAATTCGTCTCTACTCACATAAAATAACACATCCCCATTTACTTTCTCTCCAACACATTCCTCCCCCAACCTTCTTCTTTCCTCAGCGGCCCTGGCTCTCTCAGCACTTCGTTTCTGGACCTGACCCTTATTATCTCTCTCCACCCTAACCGCGTCAGTCACCAATGTGGTATCTCCTTGGTGTTGAATCTGTACGTGATATCTCAGTTTCGCTAGTTTTGCAAATACCTTCCCACATCGCTTGCATACCAATAAAGATCTGGTAGAAGAATGCAATTTCTTCACATGTCTGGCCAGGCGTTCTTGTGTTTCAAACCCTCTTTCACACGTGGAACATATTTCGGTTTTCATGAATTTGGTCATTTCATCCTCCGCCACGTACAAATCCAAGGTGTCCTCGGATTCCATAATAATCAAATAGTGCGAGATACCGAGATATCTGTTAAAAATAAATTACAATAATATGACATATTTGTCAGTGAGCAACAATAGATCATTAATCCGAAAACCTTAAAGGTTTCCTAATAATTCTCCCTTTTCTGGATAATAAATTGTCGATTGGAGGAACAGGAGTGGTTTGATTCAACCCGCCATCTGAAGATCCAGAAACATCAGCATCCATAATAAGAGACTCGTCCGGTAAATCCAAGGACAAATCTACAGATGAATCCTCACCATTAGTTAATGATAGGTCTTCCACAACTTCACAAGCCTTTAGGTCATCCACATGGACCCGTATTTCTTTTCCACCCCTCTCAATGTTATACACCACGTCTGATACTTTATTCTTGATTATGTGTGGTCCCTGCCAACCAAGTCCCAATTTCTGTTTTGCAGTTGGCGGATACCATCGCCATACTTTTTGACCAATTTTGAAATATCGCTCCTTCAATTTTGTATCATAATTCTTTTGTCGTCTAAGCTTATCTTTAACTGCTCACTAACCAGTTCGTGACAACTTCTCATAGATTCTTTTAACCATTCAACAGGACACAAGTTTGAACTTTCATCCGGGCATGCTGCCATCAGATCTATAGGAAAACGATTCTCTCTGGCAGACATAGGTACATTTGGTGTACAATGGGTACTCTCGTGGACGGAAGCTCGATATGCCATCATTAAATAAGGTAAATGATCGTCCCAGTCCCTCCTATGTTCATCCACGAACATAGCTAACATCTGCTGAATTGTTCTGTTGAACCTTTCTATCATCCCATCTGATTGAGGTCTATATGGAGTGGTTCTTGATTTTTCGATACCAAGAGCGTTGCACATATGTGCAAACAAATTCGATTCAAATTCTCTCCCTTGATCGGTATGAATTTGACAAGGTGTGCCAAATATACAAATAAATTGAGTTATCAAGTTGTCAGCAACAGTTTGTGCAGTATGATCCGGTATTGAGTAGGCTTCTTTCCACTTTGAGAAATAATCTCCCACTACCATAATATATTCGTTTCCATTATAACTTTGGGGAAGAGGTCCCATGATATCTATAGCTATTCTCTCCATAGGGGCACCTACAGAAACATGTCCCATGGCAACATGTCCCCGACCTGGACCAGCTTTCTTTCTTGCACATATTTCGCATAACTTACACCATCGTTCTACATCAGAAGTTATGCCTGGCCAGTAAAATCTTCTCCTTACAGCATTCAAGGTTTTATCTCTTCCCAAGTGACCAGCTGTACGATTATTATGCAAATGTAATAATATTTTATCTCTAATTTCATGAGGTGCTACCAGCAGTAATTTATCGCATCCTACATCTGTTAACCAGCGTTTGTATATTAAACCGTTATGAATTTCTAAAGTTTCCCATTGTATAATAAGTCTTTTTACTCCAATACTTCTGTCTCTCATTTCCATCTTTGTAGGCCTTGCTTCATGACTTCTCAATAACTGA
>JAOXYB010048969.1:1626-11946 GCA_028565635.1 Phoronis ovalis | reverse complement strand
AGAATGCAATAGATTTGCAGTATGAAAGCAGTAGAAAAATGCAGTAGATTTGCAGTAGAATTACAGTAGAAAATGCCGTAGAATTACAGTTACTGTAGAAAAAATGCAGTTGAATATAACAATTAATACACAAATGCAGTGGAAAAACAGTAGATTTCTAGTCTAATGATGCCTTTGAATAATGCAGTTATTTTTTATAGGTTAGACAGTATAGTGTTGCAAAATTGTAGCATGAAAGCAGTAGTAAGCTAGGAAGAATGAAGGGATGCGTACAATGCATGCCAACATTAATTCTCTGCATATTAGTTCCAGTTGTATATGTACCATATGTATATTTACCAATTCAAACCAGGTCTACGTAATTAAAATATTCTTTTTTAAATTGTGACAAATAATTACATTGATAACAAACAAATATCTTTAATGTAGAAAATAAGAACAAGAAACATAAAGAAAGTTTTTTATCTGTCATGCTTTAAAAAAAATACCAGTTTGGATTTTAATGAAAAACATATATTGCAAAAAATACTACTGCTATATGTGGCAGTGATACAGTAGACATAAAAATTGTTCTAAATTAAAGCAGCAGAATATCGAATGGCAGACATTTGAAAATTGAAGTTACAGCAGTAGAGTTACTGTAGATGTACAAATAATTAAGGAACTATAAAAACAGTAGTTAATTGTCACAACTTTGGTCAAGTGAAAGCAGACTAATGCAATGCAGTAGACTACTCTCATTCTACTGCGAAATCGCGGTATGAGTGCAGTAGAAAGCATGTTGACTAAATCCTGTGTTAAGATAATGCAGTAGAAATGCAGCATATATTGGCAGTAGTGTTGCAGTAGACTATACTGCTTATCAGCATAAGCTGCTTTTTTACTTTCAGTTTGCAGCACGAAAGCAGTAGAAAGCCAGCGTGAATGCAGTAGCTAGATTACTGCTTGCCAGTATCTAACTGCTGTTCGGTAAGGGTGAGGCTGTCATTTGTCAAATTACAAGCCTGTGGGACTATAACTATTACAAATTGCAAATGTTCCCTCCATTAAATTAATTGAAAAGGTACCAAAATAAATTTAATTTTTTAAGGCCATGATGTTCTCAAATGTCATCAAAATGACTTCTTTTTCATTTTTATGGACATTTCTTGCAATTTTCAAAATTTGACCTTTGAGCTCTAAACGACCTTTTGAACTCAAGGTCAACAATGGGCAACCCTGGTAATATCACACCTGAAGTACAATGAATATAACTGTAACCATATTTGAGATATAGCTTGCTAAAAATTGAAAGAGAAAATCCGATCTTCCCAAGAAATTCCCCCATCCCAATTTATTTGAATCTATTGAATCTCTAATAAATAGATAATTTTATATTTTGAATCTCTCGAATTGTTCGAATATTAAACCATTAAACAACTTTAAATTTTTTGAATCTCCCGAATATAGAACCGTTCGCCAACTTATATTTTTGAATCTCCCTTTCGAATAAAGAACTATACGCCAACTTGATGTGAATCCCTCAAATTTATCGAAAATCGAACCATATGACAACTTTACGTTGGTAAACTGACATGCCTTCTTATAAATTCCTTAACCATAAAATATTTATAATATGATTTTAAAGGTGTTGACTTATAGTATATGTACACAATTAATTTTACAATCCTCTTCAATCGTAACAAATCTTTTTATAATATCTTGCCTGAGGTTCTGATGAAACTTTTTCCAGTCACTAATTATGGAATAATTATTCTCTAGCCTACAATTAATCGTTCGTGCTGACATGACCAATATACTTTGTAGGTCACCTGGTGAGAAACTGTGGAATACCACAGACTTCCCTTCCACTAAAGAATCTCATCATTTTTTGATAAAAGGCATTTTCAAACTCTGATTTCTGTCATTTTAAGCAAAATTACACCAACTTTTAAACAAAGATGACCAACAGTCTACCCAAAGAAAAAGGGAAGAAAAGGAAATAAAAACTGCATACTAATACACTGGACAGTATTTGTGAATTATGCCAACGTGTGTGTGTGTGTGTACATGCATGTCTGTGCCTGTGTGTTTGCATCTGTATCTGTCTATTTATCTGCATGTGTGTGTCTTGTCTGTGTGTTTTGTCTACGTATGCATCTACATATGCAAATGTGTAGAGCCTGGATATGTGTATGTGTATTAGTAAACAAGTCTAACATTTTTGTTTATCTGCTTTACTGTGTTCTATACTTTTTCTGCACAACATTTTAAAGATGTGTATGGTGGCTATTAAATGGTGTGGCATTAAAACTAAAACAAAGCCAGTGTGTGTGTGTGTGTGTGTGTGTATGTGCATGCATGTCTGGACTGAAAACTTTGCTAATGCTGCACATGTTATGAAAGTTGTAACAAAGATGTTGTAGACTAAATTAACAGCACCAGTTAAAACACAAATTACATAATATTTCAAATAACATTTTTCAAAATCGTTTTCATCATTAGGCAGGTGAAGCAAGTCCCAAAGATAGGTAGGGAAAATGCTTACATTAATTGTAAATCCTTGTTTCTGAGACTAAATGCTTATAATACGGCTCAGAGCATGTATTAAATTCGATGAAATACGATCAACTTCATGTGCAAATGTATTTGGACAGTAACGTGTTTTTGGCTATAACGTAAATATAATCTGAAATATTCTAAACTCACTTCTTATCACTAGTTTTTATCATGCACATTATATTGTATAAAATCCTAGAATAGTTAAAATATTAAGTCTGCATTTCAAGATTGAATTATTTGGGATTTGATTCAATACTAGTATAGCTTAATGTATATGTTTTTTAGCTGTTTACGTGTTGAAAATTTTGAGGTTGCAGTTTTAGTCTGAACTGTTTAAGATTCAATTAAAATAGCTGAATGTACATGTTTTTGTTGTTTTTGACTAATACACACTTTTTGAGAGGAAATATGTAATAATATTTATGTTACAATATTTAAATGCAGCACACTGTATAACTACATATTGCAAATTATTTTAAAATTTCAAACTATTTACAATATGTAGTTAATACAGTGTACTGCATTTAAATATTGTAACATAAATATTATTACATATTTGACAGGAATCGAGAAATATTGTGACACTGTTATTCGACTAACTTTCTGCAGTAATTTTCAAATTCAAGATGCAGACAGGTTATAAAAGTATATATTGGAAAGTTTATACTTTGAGGTGTATAAATTAAAAACTAAGGTTGAAAATATTTTCATAATTTCATAAAAGTAAGTTTCTTAGTTTTAATTTTGAAATTCAAAAAAATATATTCAAAAACCTCTCCATGTACATGTACAAAGTTAAAATTTTGCAGAAATCATCTTTACATAAAGGTCTACAAAACTGCAGTGTCTTAGATTTTCATACATTTTGCTTTCAATTGTATAAATGTTGCGAATTTTCAAAGGTTCTCAACTAAAGTTTATATCACACAGATATAATTGCCAAAGAATTACTATAGCCTCATATTCAGAAATAGTTATAAGACCACAGGGCACGCAACTTAGCAAATATGCACCGTAGTCTATAAAATAGTCCACCTCGATCATTCAGTTGAGTGCTACTTCATAGTCTTCTTATACGAAGTTTATTTATAGACTGATTTATAAGGAAATAGGCATGTTTTAACTTCTCCTACAGGGAGGCTATAATTACTTACATATGTCTTTAGCCAATCATTGTTCCAATTTATCAATAAGTGTTCTCTCGCCTGGTCACCCGTATACCTACAAAATATGTTCATATAATACTGTAAAACACTTTTCTTACCAAAAATTATCTCGTTTGCAGAAAGGTATATATACATCACAAGAAACTACAATCAAATTGGAGTAACATGATAATGTCTTAAAATGGAAACTGAAATACACATTAAATAGTAGAAAATCCAAGAAAACTAGGTGGAAAACCAAGGATGAAAAGGATGCAAATTCTTTTTCCAATTTTGACTTTCGTATTTCAAGAAAGTTTCCACCAAACTTCAAAGAAATTGCTGAAATTTGTGTTCATGGAATATTATTTTACACTTCAACCTAAGTAAGAAATATAAATGGAATATACGTTCAAGCATAAATTCGTGATGAAAATTAATACCGGCCATTTATTAGTAAGTTGCAAACCGCTGATTACTCATTGAAAACTGGAATTTTACATGTATAACGTAGCAATCTCAACAAAAATTGATGACATCACATGAGATATACATACAAGTTCTGTCCAGAAACCTGTTGTTAATCCTCATCAATATTTGAGAGTGTGCACACTATGTATCAGGTTATCAACACAATGATGCTCTGAGAACACAGAGATGAAACGAGTTCCTCAGAATATTGTAAGACACAAAAGATAACAATTTCTTGGAGAATTTTTTTCACACAATTCACTAAAACTCCAATTATTTCAAGTGCAAAAGCTAGAGCCATACCTTTTTGATCAGTTGAAGTGACAGTGTATCAAATACGACAATAAACGATGGTTTTATTGTGTGGGACAATGAAAACAAAATGGCTACCAAAGGCCATATGGTTGTCATAAGCTTTTCCATCCCTTTTTTATCCTTATCACCAAATGAACTGTCGCTTCCATTTTCTGCAATTTTCAGTTTCAGTTTTTTAGCAAAGGGGCATAAAGGACAAAACAAATATAAAGAGATATGCTTACTTGACAAAAACGTATGTCATGTAAACTGGTAGATGCTCAACTATTTTGGTTTCTCAGGATTGTATACAGGTGTGCGTACCTTTATCTAAAAAGAAAAAAATAGAAAGTAAATTATAAACTATATCAAAAATATATTATTTATCACAAATATTTGCCTCTAAAAATGTACAAACTTTTAACTGGACATGTTCTATATTAACCGCTTTTAAGCAGTTTTACAAACTGATGTTTAGTTGCAATTCTTTGTTACTCAACGTGTATCATAGTCACTGATATATTGTATATAGTTACGTCTCCAATCAAGTTATTCGAGGAATTGGCTTTCTTTGTAAATAAGTCATCCTCTCTTTGTAGCAGATAACTTTCAGTCTTAATTCATATTTTTATGATGTATAAAGCCTGATATTAATAATTATGAATATTTTTTAATATATGCTCCTCTCAGTATAATAATTATTAATCCATTGTTTATCATTCTTTGCCATAGTGGTTTTTGTTTATGTATATATTTTTGCACTTTTCTGATAATATATGAACTGTTGAATTTGAAATCTAAACTTACATTAAAAAAAATCTACATTAATACATAGAGTGCACATATGCATATCACACTACATAACACACTGCAGATTATATCTACTGTAACCGTGAAAGATCAAACTACAGAAGTACTGCCGGTACTATAATAAACATATCGTACATACATCTGGTATATCTTCTGTATTTCCCAGTCTTAGTTACCATGGTTCCCAGCCAGGTCCTTTAAAAAAAATATTGTTCCATAAGCTTATAGTATTTCACTTTTTCTATAGAATATACCTCCAGTGATAAAACTGAAAAAAGCATATTATGATAATTATAACGTGTTTATAATATTTTTACTTTTTAACATAAACCAAGTTATAAATACTTAGTCAGAATTCAATAACTACTTTAAAAAATGTTCTAAAAAAGTACCATAAATGTGACATTTGAATTTTCGAGAAAACAAGGACAAAAATACAATTACAAAAAGTATATAAGAGGGCTATGGGGGGGGGGGGGTATCGCGAGCAGCGAGCATTGGGGTCTGTTAAATGTGAGCAGCGAGCATTGCCTTTTGGTGACCATTTTTGTTGCTTTGTTTCATAATTTTGTTAACTGTTTTGTTTTGTCGACGTTTTTGCTATATGGTCATGGATTTTTTTGGCGAATTTTTTTTTGTTGTTAATGTTAAGTGCGAGCATTGCCGATTTTTAAGTGCGAGCATTGTACCTTGGGGGTACCCCCTACCTCCCTCATATAAGTAGATGAAATAGTGTGCACAAGAAAATACAAAAATAGAGCCTGAACAAAAGACACAAAATACACACACACACATAACAACATTGGGTAAAATGAACCATTGGATCCACCTACTGAATGACAAGGGGGTACAGTAGCCCAGAACCCCAAAGCAGATCCGTGGTTCAAGTATGGAGCAGTGAAAGAGGATGACTAGGGGGGTACAGTAGCCCAGAACCACAAAGCAGATCTGTGGTTCAAGCATTGAGCAGTGAAAGAGGATGACTAGGGGGGGGGGGTACAGTAGCCCAGAACCCCAAAGCAGCTAGATCCGTGGTTCAAGCATGGTGCAGTGAAAGAGGATGCAGGTATAAACCAACTGTACAGGACAATCTTATATGAAAAACAAATTCAGATCAAGCTAAATTAAGGTGTGCCATTAGTGAAGGCTATCAGACAGACAAGTATATAAGCACAGTTAGTAGTTAAAAAGTGCAGATTAGAAACAAGTGTATCTCATGTAAATAATTATTTAAATCCACTTTGGCTTAAAACTATACATCGTCGCCTACCATGGCTATTCTATCATGATGACTCATTCGGAAACCAGGAATCTTGCTTATATTTAATAGATAAACTCTGGCAGGACAGAATGAAAACTATAATATACTTAGTCTTCCGTGTATAGGAAAGTGTTTACTTTAACATTCAGAATCAGAGAAATGCTTAAATTTAAACTGAACTTGGTGGAAAGACCTGTTTGGGACAAGTTATTTACATTTTACAGTCGAATTTTGGGCATTTAAAGTAAAAATAGACAAATAAAAGTATAAATTTTTGGAAAAGATTAAGCTTAGGATTATGAAAAATCCTTTTACTTATCTGATTGTGTAATCAGTAAGGGAGGCATTTTGGGTAAAACAATTATCATTTTTCAAATAGTTCGGAAATACCCCTGCAGATATTAAGCTAAAATTTGGCCTTGCAACTCCTATAGGAACTCTAATACAGTGTTTCAGATTTTTGAATTTTTCTTAGTTCTGTGTGCTTATTATATATAGATATTGGTGTCATAAAAACTCAAAAATTTCTCCCAGCTGAATTTCGGAAAGTTATAACTTTTGAATGACACTACATTTTAAAAATTTAAGAAACAGTTTTGGAGATCTGTATTTGAAGGTAATGTTGCAGGCCAAGTTTCAACTTTGTATCTACAGCTGTTGGACTATTTTTAAGTACACATTTTGAAAAAGTGACTTTTTACCCAAAATGGCCTCCTCATTTATTACATAATAATGAGACAAATAAGTAAAGTAAATTTTCAAAAGTTAATAGCTTTCTAAAAATGTATACTGTTTAAATTGCCCAAATAACTGGTCCTGAACAGGTCTATATATAGCCACCTTAAAGTACTTTTATGTTTATCTAATTGTACTGATTATCCCTAAATTGGCTTTTATATAGATTATATAATTATACTATTTGGATATCAGGAGATTCTAGATAATTTTGTACATGGATTTCAATGTGTACTTCAAAGTTTAGTTAATTTAACACAATAAATGATATCATGTTTTATGCAGGCCCATGCAGCATTCGCTTTGTTTGAATTAATGATATTGGCTTTTATGCACAACCTATGGACTCATTGTTTGAATAGCCTAATACTTCAAACTGATGATAGTGATTTTATATTGAAATATAGGTTATGCTACCCGTTAAATATTTAAAAAAAATATTGAAATGCAACCTAAGGCAATGACATGTTAACTTTGAGCATACATTTTTTTTGATAAACAATATCATTAATATTCAAGTTTAAAAACATATCACAATGACTGATCTCCACTGTCTCAAGTAAATCTATAAACATGGCTACAACTGTTTAATTAATAAAGCCATTGACATAAAAAAATACATTCACCAGTCCGTATAAACACAGTGACAGTATACGGTACTTTTGAGGCAAATCATCTGTTTTCTCGTGACCTCTATTAAGGTGCTGGCACTTTGAGCAGGTCATGACCCAAGATACCTGGATTTTATTCAGGTGTAAACAGATAATCCACAAAGAGAACAGGCTGGTTTTTAAGACATTTAGTCTCAAATATTTTTAATTAGTTCACTAAAGGTAAGTTAATGATTCTACTGCAGATGATTGCGTTTTTTTTATAATCTAGACAATACATGGACATGGACATGTGCATCCTTTACCAGCAGGGAATTACCAAGTTGTCAGTATTTTTCACTATAAATCTGTTGATTTTTAACTCATATGAATTAGCTGCCATTTTATATAAAGTTAAGGGTGATAGACAAAAATAATGAAATTTTTAAAATCTTATAAAAGTCATATTCAAATTTCAATTGTACTTGCATTATGAAAATAAATTTATTATATAATAATAAGATCTGATTAAATTTCATAGCTATAGCACGCTTTCCTTCTGCCGCCTTTTCATAATAAATGTGAAAGAATGTATAAAATGCAAGCAAAGTTGGAACTTTATATGAATGGTTATATTTTTTTTGGACTAAATTGTCTGAAATTTGATTAGAACAGTTGAACGTACAGAGTTTTTAATGTTGGAAGTTAACTGATATAGGTACTTTAACAACTATATTAACTTTAATAGAAACATTTATTTCTGTGTTGCACAATCATGTTAGATTAAAGCACAGAGTTTATGGTACTGGATAAATACAGCTATTTCTTCTGAATTTTTTTTTTTTTTCAAAAATGTAAAATGAGATGGACAGATAAAGTGAAGCATAAGTGAAATTTAACCCAAGAAAAATTATTATTTTCAATGCACAGAATGCAGGTTATTATGTCATTTCTTCTCTCAATCTTCCTTTAATTTGTTGGGGAAGACTTAAAACTGGGACCATGATTAGACTTTCTGATTGATTTCATTTGGTGCATTAACTCTCACTCACCTTTTTGCAATAAGCAGATGATCAAATAAGAAGAATGCTCTCTCTTGACCCTCACCAGCTTTCCAGAGTACATTAACTCACTGCCTGATTCTGACCCTACATAATATATGATATATGTTTAAATATAAGTTTTATTACACAATCTGGAGTCCTCTCCATCTGGCAAACCAGGGTTATTCATATCACAAAGATATTTTCAGGGACATCTAAAATTGTATACCATATTAATGAAAAATTAAAGACCGCCTGATACAGCTTTGAAAGGTCTGATGAACAACTAACAAAAGATTGAATTGAAAAAGGGGTACCACAAAACACAAGGAGTGACTTTGGAATTTATCCCTCTCCCCTCCCCCCCCCCCTTCTACCCACAAATAACATAGTTTTAACTTAAAAATGAATTATGCAAATTTTGATAATAATAATGTTCTTTTTAAATGCAAGGGCTTTTTTTGCAGCAAATCCAAAATGGAAATCAAAGAATTTGAATAACACAACTAAGTGCAAAGCACATAATTATCTTTTGTACAAGTTATAGGTTTTGTAAAATGCTTTTCGCTATAAAGGTTTTCAATTCTCAGCTAAGAAGTTATATACAATGACACTTGTTAGTTGTAGATAGAATACGTCTAGATTGTCTGCTATCCCCCGATTTCTTCACAGACTTCTCCCTCACTACACTTCTTTAGCTTTGTGTGCTAAACAGCCAAACCATATAGGCTACCAAACCAGTAGGCGATATCAATAAAGTGCTTATGACCAATCAGATTGAACCTGATATTTTCAAATTCAACAATCTTTATTATTATAGTACACTGAACATCAAAATTTCTGAATGCTGAAACCAAGAAAAAAGAAAAATACTAGCACTGCTTAGAGCATGTGCTGTTTACGCTATACATTAAATGTCACTTTCAAGTAAAATATCCTATGTATGTATAATTATTCACTGTTTTTGTCAAAATGGGAACCAAGGTCTTCTTTTGAGCTCACTGAACCTTGGATGACTAAACAGAAACTCTGGAAGACTTTATATTGTAACTATCCTGGCAGAACAGTTGGTGTGTTCTCCTACAAATTCAAGTACGGGTTTATCAACTTCTTTATTTCCAATAGTTTCAAGTACTAGAGTAAAATCTAAGGCAATAAGAGAAGTCAACAGAACCTTAGTTTTACAAAGACTTTAACATCATTGAGTCATTTTTAATATTTAATGCCAACTTTTTTGATAACTTACAGTAAGATTAAAGATTTTATTTCTTACCATTGTTATTATATATGTCTTTGTTTGTACCATCTTTCTTCTTTAAAAGCTTTGAGCCAGCAATCCTTGTCAGAAGATGTCTTAACTTGTAGCAAGTAGCATTTAGCACTTTCATCATCATACAAGTTCCACGCATTCTTAACCATTACAATAAATT
>JAOXYB010048958.1:0-11947 GCA_028565635.1 Phoronis ovalis | reverse complement strand
AGATATGAGCCGGCCATGACCCTTACGGACAAGCTGTAGGCTGTCCATAAGTAAGGGTCATGCTTGCAGGACTACCTATGGTATGGTCATGTTACCAGGACTAGGACAGTTATTATTTTCATTTACCGTAATCAGTTTCATCACCACCGTTTACATCATTTTTCAAAATTTCCTCAGATGGTGTTAGGCAATCGCTAGCAGAGTTGGAAACAGTTTGTTCCATTTGATTGTTTTCACTGATGTCTCCAATTTCCCCCGTTTTGTCACAAATCGGTGCCGTGGTCACATTAAATATTGCCTGTCTGATTTGATCAATATCTGCGTTTGAATGCTCACTACTAAGGAAAACTATTAGTTGGTTATTGTCTGCCCCAGGAACATCTGTACACAGTAAGTTTTCATTGTTGAATTCTGTTTCGGTTGTCTGCGAAATTACGCCAATTACGGGATTCTCCGGATCATCAACTCCTTCCATACCCTCAATCTCCATTGTTCAAATAAACAGAGTTCGAATACAGTGTTCTTCTCTTAAATGTGTCTACATATAAATACACGGGGCTATTTACAGAAGCGGTTCACCCAAAACAATTTGACAAACAAACACCACACAACATGACAAGATGCCGCCATTGCAAACCGGATGTGGTACTAATGGCATACTAAAATATACTTTCGATAAGACTACCTACTAGCTCATCAATGCTACACTTGCTTACTTGGTATACTGTAACAAAAGATGCATTTAAACACCAAATAATTCTGTTTCGTGCTTTATAGTATCTAAACGAATAATAAATTTGTTCTAAAATATAAGCTTAAGCAAGGTCAATAAATCAACCAATGAAATGCAAGGTCATTATTTGTCCGTAATGTATCAACACCTGCCTCGTGCACCTGTCAGCTGCTAGAAAACATCTTCAAATTTGCCGGGGTTTTCCTTAAACACGCTTGGAATATATTACAGCTACACAAAGTAAGTATTTTATGTAATAAACATCTACTTTTGTCCCTACGATAGGTACTATGTAAATAGATTATGGGAAATTTTGGCAGTGAAGCTGTCCGATCGCCTGCACTTGCAGTTTTACGATCGTCTGCTAGTGTTATGGTTTTTGAGTTTTTTTCTTGGACTAGTACTAGAAATTAACCAGTCTGTTTCAAGAGAAATTGTCCTTAGAAGGCAACTTAGTTTTGGATTTCGTTAGCATGCAACACCAACTGCTCAATTAATTTCAACCAAAGAACGCTTTTCGGGATTCCCAAAGGCTAGGGGAAGATAATATGAAAATGTGTACCGTTGTTTTTAACACGGTGATGGCTGATGGAAATGATCATAGTAAGCTTGGGTCATTTGCGAAAAAGAAAAATCATAGCAAGTTTATATTTACCTCATAACATAGTTTTATTTTCAATTCAGGCTAGTAAATTGTATACAGATCCCGGGATACAAATTTTGTGAGATATAAATGTTTTGCTGAGAAGCACACCCTGGCTGTAGAAGTGAAGCTATATATAACATAGTTTTAATAGTGACGACCTTAATGCAGTGTCATACCAGTGTCATACCAAAACGAGCTGTTTATGATTTTGGAGAAAAAATGTAGATAAAAGCATGTAACATACTGACAGCTCTAAAAACTTGTGAAACATGCATATCCACTTTCAGTTTCATATTACCCGTCCTTGCCCAGAAAAATGCTTTACATAAACAACTGTTAAACTTAAAAGCTCCTTTCAAATTAATCAAATGTTTTCTGTTTTAAAATACTGCCAAGCAGTTAGAAATCTATAAAAAAATTATTGTATTAAAAATTACAAAATTAAATTAAGGTAATGCCTTACATATTGAACAAGGCTTTAATGCAGGATTACAGTTTTATACCCCTATGACCATTGTCTGATAACAATCTATAAGCACAATGCATACACATGCTTTTGCTTCCTTGCAGGTGCATAATAGGGACATTCATCTCCAACTGTTCTTCTTTTGTTTGTTTGTTTCATTTTACCTAGTTTTTCTTGGTATCTTCATGAAGTGCTCATTTCTAATAATGATAACATGCCCATTTAAGAAACAATTTAAGTTACCACACTATCAGTTTTGGCTTTAAGAAATTATTATTTAAAATTGATATTCCATTAAAGCTGACTGGCTAAGACCATATGTATTTATTAAATTGAATCAAAAAATGTTTCTCAGCAAAGGTATATGATAAATTTATGCTTTTGGAATTTCATATCCGTAAACACTATGCACTTCATTCACAAGATGATGTATCATTGGATAAAAGGAAGCAGTATGATATGTCAGCGATGTTATACTGATCTGTTCATTTTTTAAATGTAAATTGAATATATAATGAGAAAGAGATATCACCACAGCAAGCTGCTGCTCCACTGGAAATAATAACTTCATTACATGTTAATTATGTGGTTATACTAATGGGTAATAAGGCACTAGCCCTTTGCCCTTTTAAATTATGTGTGAAATAAACGATTTTTTGTGGTTTTTATACTGTTATCCTGACATGGATGGATGTGGAACCTCCCTAGATATGTTTAAAATTGATTGCATTTTTATAAAAGAAAGCAATTTCTTTTACATTTCAAGGCATTCAATTTTAACATTGTTTATAATTTGTGAAAAAAAGAGGAAAATCCTTGTTAATTATCTCTAAAATGGTTTATATATCTTATAGCATTTTGCACAAATATTAGGAGCCTGACATTGGATTAAGCAAAAGATTAATATTTGTCATGTTTTCTACAGCCCATCTGGTGGGGTTAATCTACAATACAAATACTGCATCTGGTCATTATGGAAATATCCAGATGGTTGAAAACCACAATTTGTACAGATTTTAAGAACAAAGATGTCTATTCTGTTGTTGTACTTACAATATTTATTTACTCTGCCTATTCTCTTGTCAAATGTTTCAGTACTAAATATTCCAGCTAAATATGCATGTTGTGATAAGAAATTTTAGCTAAGTGAGCAGTAGATATGATCATCATTTATTTTATGTAATTACCCTGAAATACCATAAATAAAGACAGTTAAATAAGCAGTTATTTTTGTCAGGATTACCCACTGAATCTCTGCTCCAGCAAAACAAAATTGATGTATGTGTTTGATATATAAGTATTGAAATAAATCATGATCAAATAAAGGAACACAATATTCTTGATATTCAGTTAAAATAATCAGTTTGTAAGAATCCTGCAACTCCAGTTGGTTCTGAAGTAGTTACATTTTGTAATTATTATACTGAAAATGTACTAATTTTACTGCGTTTTTTTAAAGCTAGAATTGGCATATCCTTGCTTGTTGTTTCTCAGTATAATTTTAAAATTTACTTTTATTTTTATCCTTTTTATTTAAAAATCAAATAAATTTGATATTTGCAATTTATTTGTTAGTCAGTTTTGTGTATTCTCCACATAGAATCATTTGAAAATATTTCCATGTTTTCCCCTGGTTCTCTAATCTTTGTAATTAAAGTTTTGAAAATGATAATAGAAAATTCCTCAGAAGAATGGAAGTTTTGTCTTGAACAATGTTAAAAATGCTATTTACATTACCTTGCTACATTACCAATAAAAACATTCTGAAGAGTTAAGTATATTAAATACACATTATAGACTGAAAATTAATTTCATAGTTTTCAAAAGAGAATCACAAGATTAATATAAAGCAAACATTAAGGATACTTTAAAACTTGGTGCATAAAATTAACAAATTTTGAAATGATTCTATTGAAAAGGCATTTTCTATTCGTGTAAGAATTTAAATATATCTTCTTTTCTTTGAGGTATACATTTCACTTAACATTTTCAAAATTAAATTATAACTATTGATATATAAGATAAAATATTTCAATTCCCCTGTACCAAACATTAGTGTGCCTTTACTATGATCTCATTTTTATCTATTTTGTTTGGTTATTTTCCATGTTGTATTTACAAAGAACTTGTATGTTTTGATAGTTTGACAATAAAGTTTGTTTCTTTTACATTTTATATACTAGCAATATTTAATAGGGAATAAGCAGACATCAAAGCTACTGTATGTGATTTACCTGTCTTTTATTTACTTAGACCTCTATTATGTTCTAATCAAAATAGCTATTAGTAATAGGCTTAGAATTAATTGAATCACATTAGAAGTATTTAAGGTGCACAACACATTTGTGTGTATCACTATGTTATTACACATACATGTATTGCAGACCTGGGTATGATTTCAGGTAAGGATATCTTGGTTGTCTTTTTCTCTAATTTAGTTATATCTTATTCATTCATTAAATTGTTTTTAATATTATTTTCATATTATCAGGACTGATTTTCGTGCTACTTATTTCTTTCAATGAACATTATTGTTTAATCACTAGATTGATGAGAAAATGTTATAAACAAGTTTTATTAAAGTAGAATGGAAAGAATTATTATGTTATGTTAAAAATACTGGTGCTGTCATATACACACCCACTGGGCTCGTTTCACCTGCACCAGTTACTTTTAACTAACCTCTGAATAACTGGGCATTTTTATATTTTCCAGGTGAAGATTGTTAGTTCATTCAAACTTTTTCAAGAAGGAACAGTTATAGTCACGTGAGTTAATTTTAGTGGAGTTATGATTATTTAAATACATTGTGGGAATGCACAATGATTCTCCCCCCTTCCGATCTAAATTAATAGATATGAAACATCCAATTCATCAATTTTTAAAATTTATTCTAACTGAATGGGAATAAAAAGGTCAGAAATTTGATTGGAAGTGTCCTATTAACTAATACCTGAAAATACGATATTTTGTGTTGTATAAAGATTTTCTCAAACTAATGATCTATGTTAAAATAAAATATTTGGCCAGGCAGACTTGAGCCAGTCTAGTGTCCTATCTCAATCTGGGTTGACTTTTCTTTTGTGAATGGTGCTCGATCTTGATTGGGCTAGGTATCCATACCCTGGACATCCATGTCAGAATCAAATTCACACATATTGGAAGATTTCTTTTGGTTTAAAATATATTTGTAACAGAATTTAGTGGGTCTTGAGACCCGATATCATGGAAGTCATAAATTCTTTACTTGAAACTACTTGGAAATCAGTGGATGCTGAAATCCTAGATCTTGGCCTGCTCACTTATAATATTAATTGGTGTTTGCATTTAAAAATGATAGTTGACCCTGTAATATTTTTGGTGAATATGTGTACACTATTTGGTAGAGAACAATGATCTCAGCTCCCCTCATGAGATTTATTCCAATTGTCATATCTTGCATCCATCTTAACAAAGGTGCCAGCTTTATTCTCAAAACGTGGGGTGCAGGTGATTTTTACTAGTTTTAATAAATCCTTGAGAAATATATATGCATGAAGTGTTCTTCAGGATAAGCTAATTTCATTGAAGTTGTTAAAACAGTTTGGCTTTAAGTTTGGCTTTGTACATTAATCCTTCCAAGGAAGAGATTAAATGTGCACACCATACTTGTTTTTCACAATGGCTGTTTTAGGAGGGGTTCAGGATGGTAAAAATCAAACTTAAACTCTTGGTACCTTACCTGTAGCCCTAATAGTTATTATTAATAGTTTTCTTTTTATGTCAAATATTGGATTTTTCATATGCTACTATTAAATTGTTGGTTTGGATTGCAAATTTGGTTGAAGGCTATTTCTCATTCTTTAAACTGGAGAATCCTGAATCCACCTCTTAAATTGTGTAAGTCTGTAAATTGACATTGTTGTCCGGGGGGGGTTCTCAAGTTATTTTTGGTGGGGTATGCGACCGTTTGAAAATTTTGGATTTGGATTGTATACTTCTTACTGCTTTTTTTTGGATTGCTACCACAAAGAAATTCAGAAATTTGGATTAATTGCTATACCTACTGCTTACAGCAAAAAATTTGGATCAATTTTGAGTTTATATCTTTAAGGATAAGCATCACAGTTGTAAAAAGAAATTAGATTTTTTTCATACTGCGCTTAAATGTAGCCAACAACAAACTAAATTGAATGGTAGAAAGTAAAAAATAGGTTACAGACTTACTTACTTTCTGAGCTTTTTAAACTATTACTTTAGGTCATTTTACATTGCTTTCAGTGGGAAATATGGCTAAAATCGTAGCCGTAGTTTCATGACAAATTAGTTTTTTTTCAAACTCATCTATCTTTTAATTCTCCGTAAAATTGTATCCAATAAAATTTTAAAAAATATATGTTACCGAGCTTGTTAAAAAATTATTAACCGTTTTATTTTTCACAAGTTGGTATAACATCATTTTCGCGGCTTTCTGTTTCTTGTATAACATTGTGTATTTAATGTGTATTTGCATATAAAAGTTTTAAATTCTTGATTATTAATTATTATTGTACAAATGCATATTAGTTGAACATGAAGAGACCGTCATATGAGAACAAGAACACCTTTTTTCAAAACCCGAGTTCATGCTCTGATGAAGTAAATATACGATTCAGAAATTATCAGAGACGTATATGCAAAGATTCTCTGTTGAAGATGAAGCATTGATGAAGTGAATTTACGATTTCAAAAAATAGGAGTGATGTATACATGACAGTCACTACGATGCAAGTTCAAAACATCTCGGAAAAAATCCCATATTAAATGATCACTGTGTCAACGAAGTGTAATCAATGTCAGAAAGGTTGTGTAATAATTTCCAAAACAGTTTTGCAATAATCTCGTCTGCCGATGTTTTGAAAGTTGGTGTTGAAAGTTGCTCAATACTTGCCTATGATCGTCGTGTAGTTTTTAATGTTGTGTAGGTGTGTCGATTGTATAGATTTTTACTTGTGTATATATAATCCTATTACAAATAACAAAGACACATTTATTTTGTACGCAGATTACTTATCATTCAGAATGATTAAAACTGGATATTGTTTGCTAAATTATTGATACACAGTACTTTTATTGCAATAAAATACGAGATTTTTCGAGGAAACAATAATAAAAATACTTGCTATACGGAATTTAAGTTGTAAATGTAGAAACTGACGGAAATTTGAGACATACATTCATTTCTACACAAATTAGTTATTACAATTTACAAATTTGGGTAGCAATCCACTTTTACATAAACTGACTGATACAAATCAAATTTAGATTGCTACCCTTATATTTCAAAATTGTATTAGGTTGGGCGGAAAATCCCCATATTATCATGAGTGCCCCCCTGGCATTGTTGCTTAATTGCAGTTCCTGTTGTTAATGTCTAAATGTATTTACTACATGCTCTGTCATAAGTGATAAAAAGATATATCACAGATTATAATCTTTGATGTCTGGTTTTTGTTTATAATAGTCCACCATAATATAGAAATACAATTTATCTAATTATGACTAATATTTGATGAACTTCGTTCTGGCATCACAGTACTGCCAGCCCACCTAGTACATGCAGGGCATACAGAAGAATCCTTTGGTCAGTCTCGTATTGTTTATTTTAGTGGTTTTTAATGGATGCTACTTTATAAAATAACATTAACATATTTTTTGTTGTTTCTTTTTGGAGAAAAATATTAAATGTTCTTGTTAATTGTTTATTATATTAAGTTGTTTTTACATCTTCTTTCAAGTATCGTATAATTCTATTTTTGAACCGAAAATATGAAATTTGCAAACCTGTTTTTAGGCCAGAACCTCAGAGCATTTTTTATTTGGCCTAACCTGACATCTTCTATCTTCATAGCAGAAAAAGTGTGATGGCCTTTATAATTGACTTTGTTCAGTTGTTAAATTCCTTCGATCGGCAATATGCAAATCACGGCAGTTCCTGGGAGCAGATGGTGGCATTAAGTTTATTAACTGTTATTTTCTTAACAAGAATAAACTTTGATTGGAACTGGGAATTGCTTAATCTCAGACCACTCAGCATCAGATGCACTTCTATAATTTAATCAAGAAAAATCTCTTCAGTAACTCTCCAACTTTAGATATGCATCTCTAAGTAGTCTTTACTTAGGTTCAAAGTGAACACCTGAGACTCAGTTTGTTTAGTAGATGGGACTTGTCGTTATGTCTATTTCACATTTGAAGAGGGATAAACCTGGTTTGGTCATTCTAATTTTAGATTATAAAGAGCTATATATCAAATCATCATAAAACTTCCAATGGACAGGGTTTTGACTTTTGCAGGTAACCCAATATAAGAAAATATAGTACAGCAAGGGATGGATCTTCTTTGATATTTCCCCATTCACCTTTTTTGAAACTAATGCCATGTACTGCTTTTGTAAACTCAGGTTTCTTTTTTTCGCATAATTCTTTATAAGGTGCTCTATGTTTTTTATTTTAACCTGCATTCCTGATAATAACTTGACAAAATACGTGGTGTCAATTAGACTGAACTCAAATTTTAAATAAATTGAATTTAAAGTCATATTAAATTAATATTTTCAAAAGTTTGTTCAAGTAAATAACTGTCTGGATGATTTTTGTAATTTTCTTGTGTATGTTTGTGATAATTAGATTTGCAAATTCTGTTGTCGTAAAAATCAATAGCAAAGCGAAATAAATATAAGCAGTGATTTCATCCTTTTATTCCCAAATGTAATGGAAATGTTGAAAATAATAGGCCCTGTTCAAGTTAGAGTTTTAAGTCTCATCCACCAGGGGATTTTTATGAGGAAATTTGAGAATTAAGGATAAGCATTGAAAGATACCAGTTTTCTTCAAAAAAAAAAATCAATTATTTTATGTTAAAATATCATATATATTTATAGAGGGTTTAGAAAGAATTGTTGTCAAGTTATTAATTGTGAAAGAGAATAAGCACAATTTCATACAGAATTAACTATTTCACAATGTATGAATGTAGCCAACGTATCCCCTGTGGTAAAGAAGGAAAACTGTTATTCTAAAGTAGCAGAAAATAGTAGTTAAACTTTCAACTTTGTAGTTTTGTTTTGGTTTTAATGAAGTATTATTTACATATACTGCAAAGAATTCTTTAACAGCAGTCAATTTTTTTTCCAGCTTGCATGTGTTTGAATTTTAAAAAATAAAAAAATCTTAAATAGGATATGTTCAAATTTCGAGAAACTACAAAATTTGAGCAGTTGGGGTGTTTGAATTTAGAAAATGTAAAGAATTTGGAATTGTTTGTGAAATGAAGTGATAGAAATCGAGTGTAACTCTTTATTAAGTAAGCTTCAAATATTATTGTTCATGAAACACATTATAACATAATAAAACTTATAATATTATGCCACTATCATTGAATTTTATGAAGTCGTATCTTTAAATGAGGGTATATAAATTACGCACGTGGAAAATTATGAACATCTGAAAAATGTGATGTTTGAATTTTGGAAATTATTAAAATCTGCAAAATGTGATTTTTGGATAATATTTAAATCTGGAAAGGTAGGTATGTGAATTGTACGTGTGGACTCTTAAAAACGAGTGTTTGAAATTTGAAAAAAGGTTTTAAAAATGTGTTTTTAAAAAATGAGGAAATACAATCAAATTATACTAGCTGTTGATCATGACTACTAGTACACATCCTTGCTACATAACAGGTGCAGTACCGTTATAACATTAATATGGAAATGAGTTTTTACAAAAAAAATGCTGGTCCATGATAGTTTGGCAATATTATTTTACCGCCTGCGATGAGAGGCTGGTTAGTATTTAGCTGACCGCAGTTATATTCACAAGGTGAACATCAATTTTCCTACTTATACTAAATTTTCTTAGATTTTTCATGTGCACAAGGATGATTATATTGTATAAATGTAATGAATCAATTAGATGAGACACACAAATAAGGTAGATCTAGGATTTTTTTCGAGAACATGTTAATTAATTTGTAGTGTATTAGAGACTGATTTGTCTTCAGTTTTTTCTCCCTATACTTAAAACTTATCTGTTCTTAAGTACCTGCTCTTATTACGTTTGTTTAGATGCAGCATTATTAAATGAATATCAGCATATCTTTTTTTAATTTGCAGGGTAAAGAAAACATTTTTTGTTGAAGTCTGATTATTTGTGTGACAAGTGCAAGTACTGACGATACGTATCACCTCAAGTTTGCATTGGTAATGATATATTTTGCTTTTATTCTTTTATGATCTCACGTGTTTATGAAAAGGTACAAAATGTAGCAATTGAGTATAAAGTTTCAGAAGTTTAGTATGCATAAACTTTAAAGTGGTATATGAAGCCTTTTCTTATCTAATAGACAACATGTATTTGCGTGCATTAGGTGCCACAGCAAAATGATCATAATTGATCCCATAATCCTGCATTTATGAGTAAATCTTACCAGCGCTAGAGAATTGTGGGATTGATCATTCATTTGTTCACTATGCTATCTAGTGCATGCTAATGGTCTATTTCTTCATATGACTACGGAATAAACAGATGTTATATGCAAAAAGTGAATTTCCTGAGAATTAAATTATTTTAGCAAAATTAACTTTTTGTAGTTTTTGCGATGTATTGTAAATTTTTAAAAATGTTTAAGGGAAAAATCAATATTTCAAATTTTTTTGACATCACATGGGATATTTTTTTAATTTCTTTGCTACACTAATTACTTATTTCTAAGCTGATAGAAGAAATAAAAACAAATTGTTATAAATGTCATGTTGGTACAAATAACATATTTGTAAACAAATTAATAAATAAAATGAGGTCCATTTCATCTTCTGTCCAATTTAGCTCAGAAGTGTACATGCTGGACATTAAGACAATATACATCGTCAGACTGAGCAACTATAAAGTCGCAGCCTCAATAACTGACACTACTACTAGTTGTAGAGATAAATAGAGATATTATAGTCCCAGTGTTTAAGGGATGCTTTGTATTGTCAATATATGTTTATTTCACATAATAAATGGGATTTGATGAGTTACAATACAATTACAACAGCCCACATGATACTTCACGAGTATACAGGCACCACCATATTGTACATTTTATTGTGCTGAGCACTGCATTAAAGTACACATATATAACCCTCATCTGTTATAGGTAATTAACATAAGAGAACCAGATTATCTTTGCACAATTTTCGCAGGTGAATTAAAAGAAAGTTATTCATGTTTTAAGCAGAATATGAAATTTGAATTTATTTATTATTAAATTGTTGCTAAACTTTAACTATAGATCATCAATTTGCAAGAAAGCAATAATACTGAAATAGCTATTTTAATTGTAGCCCAGTCTTCAATAGTAGCCTACTTCTTTATCTCAACATGACCGTAATCATCATCATCAAGCATCATTATCAATATTGTCATCATCTATGTTCGCTGTCGGGGCTGAAGAATTTCACTTAATAAGATAGTCTGCAAAATGCAGTCTCATATCATGTAACGCGATTGCACATTGCCCCATAGTATTTATTCTGTATTTCAAAAGTCGATTACCAGTACAATCTTAGGATTTAGTAAGTATACTTCAGATGCACATTCAATAGAAAGTGAAATTTTCTGTATCTCAGTATAAAAACTAAGGCAATGCAACAGATCAATCCCTATGAATTTATAGGGGTTAAAGTCTGGAACCAGCAGATTCTGGCATTGCTTCTTTAGCCTAGGAATTATTTTCAAAGGTATGAGGGTCAACTGGCCTCGCTGTCATTATCGAAATGTCATGGATAATTTATAGTGTGCCAGCATTCTGTTATAATTAGCTTTCAGGTGTTTTAGGTTTGAAAATAAAACAGCACGATCTAGCTGTTGTGGAAAATTATTTGCCATGACATCAGAATAAATATTTGTTTGACTGCCAATTTTTGAAAAAGTAGATTTAGGATATATAAATTTCGTGCCAATATTTTTTATTGTGCTAGCTCATAGATTGAAGTTAACCACATTTCAAATATTACTGTTTGGTTTAGGTAGATAAATTATGTCAAAAGTGCATATATTATTTGTTAGAAAAAAAACCTAATTCAAGTTATGTATGTATATA
>JAOXYB010048947.1:0-11948 GCA_028565635.1 Phoronis ovalis | reverse complement strand
GTGAACTGTAAATCAATGTAGTAGTGTTTGAATAGAGGACAATAAATAGAAGTTTATTGTACATATATAGATTAACAGTTACCTCAGTCTGATCATGACATTACTTTATCAGAACCTTCTTTGGTGCGATATGGTGCAATTCCTATAGCTAGAAACAGAGCATCTCATTCAAAAGACTGGATACTTCAAACACCAGAAAGTTTCAGCTTCAAGCTAGATTTAATAAGGAAAAAAACAGTCGCGAAGTGTTGTTGGGGATTTCACTTTCCAAAAAGAGAGGGGAGACACAACTACCCACTTCATGTCTTTACTGAAAGTAAGCAACAATGGGGCATTTTCTTTGACAAACATTACTCATGGATGTGGAAAGGTATTATTTCCAGACCAGCATATCCACAATGACTTATCCAGATGCATAACAAGAATTTAAACTTTTTCATGGGGCATTTATGTGGTTTATGTCTAGTGGCAGAGGTCAAGGATAGGTAGTAGCTTCACCCTCTCCTGCTAAATGTCCCATCAATTTTGCAGTACCAATTGATATTCTTTGCAACTTCAAGACAGAGAAAATGGAGAATATCATGGTTAACATACCACTAGGTATCAATATGAAGCCACGAACATGAAGGCTAACTAAATCAAATATACAGAGTGTTAATGGGAAAAAGGTTGCACCAAGCTTAAACGAGGACAGAGGTGACAAATATTTATTGTTTGTAAAATCAAACCTAGAAGAACAATGAAACAACAACATACAGGATAAAAATCTAGTTGATATGATTAAAAAAGTATTAGTAATTCATGATCAAATACAACATATCAACTGGGTTTCAACTGCGTAAGGCAGACATCTTTAAGGCTGCAAGAACTAAGAGTAAAAGACACAGTCATCTAGTTTGCTCATCATATAATGTTCATTGTTTGTTAGTGCTGTGGCTTCGTGCACATAATATGCATCAATGCAAACTGTCCCTGTGTCTTTACTTTGGTTTATCAACATAGCTCTGGGACAAGGCAGCTTTGTATTCAAAAGTATGTGAATTTGACAAGACAAAGCAGGCACCAAGTGTATTGTATAACATGACAATGAATCAGCAAACTGCACCTAGATGGCTCTTAATTCCATAGATCACCTACCCAATGTTTCCAAGCATTAACCCCATATGTGTACTTGAGGTGCATGTTAGCATCAGGAGGTGGAGCTTGTTCTTCAACAGGAGGTTCCGGCTCTGGAGGTGGTATAGCAACCTTCTGACGCTTGCTTTGGGCTCTTCCTCTTCCACCACGTTTTCTACCTCGTTTCTGGGGAGCTGGAGCCAGTGATGGTGTGCTCTCGGCTGATAAGATCACACTTCCAGTATCAATAGTACTAAACTTGTTTCGTCCATCTGAAACTACAAAAAAAGATGGATGACTTTCGTACATATTGAGGACAGCATTTCATCCGTGGTTTGGTTCACAATAAGCTAGTATTTTTAACTATGTACTAACTGCACATGAATTGCACACAATAAAGGACAGCCTTACATCAGCATAAGCTTCTGGTTAGATATGATCATTACCATTCTGATTGACAGGTACAGGTGCCAACGAATCTTCTAAATCCATAACAGGTTCTTGCATTGCGGATGCCATTCTCAATGCCATCTGCAACATATCTTCACCAAAAGTGCTTGAGTCTGGATTTAGAGTCTCCGCTTCAGTAGGAAGCTGTGCAGGAGCTGAGATATTAGGTTCTGTAGAAAAAATAGAGTATTTACATGTAAATGTGCTTATCCTGTCACTTAAGACACATTTGAAACTGTTCATAGTTTTATACAAATTTGATTGAATTTTGTCTGGGAAGCGAAGTAACTGATATTGATTAGGTCCAGAACGCTAAGCCAGTTCTGAAATTCTCAAACCAAAATGCACCAAAACCATTCCTACTTGTATCCTCCTTGTCACTTTCATCACTGGAATCTTCGTCTGCAGGTTTCTCCTCCGCTGCAGCTACAGCTTCAGCCATCATTAGTAGCTCAGCTTCAAATGGATCAGCTGGTACACGTTCTTGAATTTCCTAATATGAAAAAACTACATTAAAACAGCACTACAGTGCAGTGATATCTTTATTATTTAATCTTTTCATTCTAAAGTTACAAGCATGACTGGTTTGTACTGCTATGACTTGTCCACCAAATAGTATACATGTATGATTTTCAACTACAATCTTATTTTAAGAGTGCTTGTGTCTTCTCTCAATCTATTCACTGAATTGATTTATCTTCAACACTATGACAGACATATTGCCTATGGAAAAGAAATTGGAACTCACCTTAATTTGCTTTAAAATAGCAGTTCCAGACTTCTTTGTAGTCGGTATAAAACATGGGACTGGTATAGGAACAGGGACTGGGAATGGGAACGGTGTTGGTGTGGTGTACATTGCCATCGGTACAGGGACATATATCGGCACAGGCACAGGTATCAACATTGGCTTCTTTTCTGGCTCACCGTCTAAAATAAACAGACAGAAAGGTTTAATATGAAGCACAAAAATGAAAATAACATGATAAAACCTGTCACAAGCAAATATTTTTCTATGAGAGAAGTCTCAAAACTTGTCACTACATGTAGTTAAAACTAAAATATTTTAAGCTTTTTATCGTGTTTCGACAAGTAGTTTTAATTTTCTCAAGTTCTTTTTTAAAACAAAATGGATTTAGTGTAGTTTATCACATTTTAATAAGGAACATATAAAAATAGATAGAGTTTAAAATGTTTTTAGATATAATTACCAGTCTGAGTTTCTGTTGTAACCATATGAGGGCGACAGCTGGTTGCCTTGGTCTGGGCAAAAGGTTTACACAATAAGGCCTTGTTCCTGACTTGTTTTGGGGGTGGAGGACGTATAATGATCTCCTTCTGAGTGATAATTTGAGGTGGTGCTGGCTGTAAAGATAAAAAAAATCCATTTATTTAACATTCCAGAGATCAATATGGGTAACAGATTTACAGAAAGAACAAAATTTAGTATCCTTCTGTTTCCAGATATTATAAAATCTTATATAGGCTTCCTGAATTACTGTTTCTATTAAATTACGGGCAATATTCTAATCCAGCTTTCTTTACTCAATAGATTCATATAAGAACTAGTATTATCAGCTTTTCTACAATCATGGTATTAAACTTGTGTACTAGCAATTTATACCTTAGGTTGCACGTAAGGTGGTGGAGGCTTTTGCACAGGTGTTGTAGTAACTTTCGTTTGTGGTTGCTGTGGCAATACTGGTGATGGCTTAGCAGGTGCCAATGACATTACATTAGCAATCTGTGGCATGCTTGTACTCTGAGTCTGGACAGCAGAATCTACAATGAGCGTGAAACATTAGCATACATTATAGTTCGAGGATATACATGGGTATTTATGTTACATATATAACTAACAGCAAGAAATACATGTACATAAGCAGCAAAATTGCCTAAAGAAACAAGAAAACCTTTGTTGATGAAGTTTCCAGAAAATATCTAGAATTCAAGACAGTTTCATTTTTTTGTATTTGCGTTTGTTACTTAACATATTCATTCGTTGGTTAAATTAAATTTCAAGTTAGAAAGGTGGGAGAAAAGTGCTTTGTCATGTCACTTTATTGGAACTGCACCAAACATGTGTGAGAAACAGTTCTGTTATATAGTTTACACATTATATGCTTACTTTGACTTGATGGTTGAGATCTGACAGTTAGAGGTTCATGAACTTGCTGAAGCTGAATCTGCTGATTGGACACAGGAATAACAGTTACCTGTGGTTGGACAACCATAGACTGTTGAACTGGCTGTGCAGTAATAATTGGATTGGATACGGGGAGAGTGGTAAGTTGCGGCTCAAGACGTGGCATCGTATAACGACTTTGAAACTCCATCACACATTGATAACAACAGAAGTTGCGTACAGTAGCATCACTCATAGTCAAATGATATGCTGCAGGAGCAACTTTATTACACTGATTGCATTGTATGCTACGATTCGACTCCACTTGAGCCTTTACACGGGAGAAAGATAAACAACAATTATAGCAACAGAAATGTCGTACCCTCATAGTCAGTGGATTGTTGGGATCTGATGCCCAATGTTCAATCATCTCTAAAGAAACTTTTTCCACTTTACAGAATTCACATGCTGATGTCTGTAATCTCAATCCTTGAAACTTAATCATACAAATACTGGTGCAGAAATAGAACTTTGCGCCGTTTAAGCTACAGGAATTCTGCATTGCAGGATTGTTGAAATACACATTACATTTATCGCAGCATCTACAACTCAATATTGAGTTGGCATATTTAAAAGCAGCTAAACATGCTTCACTGCAAACCTTGTACAAATTTGATTGATGTTTTATTTCATGCTTTGCTGTACCTAACTTGCCACAAACGGCACAGTTGATTTGTGGCTTTTGTATCCGTGTTACGGTTCCAGTATTCGTATCAACAATCACTGCAGGCTCTAAGCTCGCCTTATATCGCCTCATGCAGTTTTCTGTGCAGAAATTGCCCATGTCACAATCAAAACTTCCTGATGCCAACAATGCAAGATCCTCATGACAATGTTTACATAGCGTTTTACATTTAACTAACATGTCCTTGCAGTTTTCACTACAAAAAATTTTCAAATCCTCACCCACTTTCATACAGAAATTACCACTGACATCCTTTCCAATTCTGACTGAACAGAAGTGACAATTTACGTTCATGCGCTTGTACACATTTGATAAACACATAACTCCACAGAAATCTAATCCATACCAGTGCATATTGAGCGGGCTGACAGAAGATTTACAGGAAGCGCACGCTTTTGGAGGTGGTGCAGTATATGAATTCGATGATGAAGACTTAGTGGAGTGTTCGGTTGTAGTATTTGATGGAGCATCAGCTACATGTATATCTTCTACAGTCGGTGTTTGTTCCTGTTTCTTGGAATCTTTTAGGTACATGGTGGGGTTACTACGAAACTTCCGGAAACATGTATCATTACAAAGATGTTTAACATCTCCATTACGAACAATGTTGTATTTGCATTTTCCAACCTGAAGTAAAATAAAATTCAGGTGATGACTCCAGCTTTTAGTTCTTTTCATAACATAAAGAACCCTTTACTCAATATAAACATTTCATTTACAAAAATATTAACTAAAGAATCATGATTTTTGGAGATAATCTGCATTCTCACTCAGTCTGTGTCAAAATGCACATATAGCATTCCAGTCCTGGCTTAGTTTATACATGTAGTTAGCAAAATAAAGCTTCACAAATATGTACTGTAAGATAATCGAAAATTGGCACTTTGTGATTTTTCTAGTTTAATTTTGAAGTAGAAGAGAAACAAAATTTTCCTAGGAGTAATTATAATTTCAATTTGTGCGATGACCTGGAATTTCGAAATAATTCAAATAGTTTTAAATCATGTAATCATGGATGGAAAGTACAAGTCTGGTAGGAGCCTTCTGATGCCATTGTCAAGGTATCAAAAAATGTTATAAAGGCTTTCTGTAACTTGTGCACTTAACAAAATATTGTGCATTGATCTGTTTATCATCCCTATGTGTTTTATCTATAATAACATTAGCATTAAACACTGTTTTAAACTTCGAGATATCAACCCATTACGTACCATACTGCCAACTTTTTCCGATACCTTACTGTACTAGCCATGTTAATTACAAGTTAAACTATGGCAAATGCACTTACAGTATTACAAACTACACACTCCTGTGGGACTTTTCCTTCAGATTTGTTTTTGTCTCTGGACTTTTTGCCTGAGGTAGGATCTGTGACCTCATGCTTTATTTGACCTGAAACAATAATAAATGTTCATGCAAGTAAACAAAACATCTCTCCGAACCACCGAACATAGAAAGGGCTAGTTGCAGAAAATTTTACGGAGTTACATAGGTTATACTCTAGACCAAAAATATGGAGTGCATGTCAGTAAATTATTACCCGAAATCCGCAAAGCAACTCGACAGGTTTTAAGTAACTTAATACTGAATCCCACTTCTTTAATTAAAATCTTCTTGGCATGTTTTTTATATGATAAACCTACCATGTAATGTGCTCACAAACCCTAGTTTGTTGTGAGTAGTGAAAACAAGTTACAAATAGACTAACCAGTCATACGTACAGTCATATATCACGAATTGCATTTACCTGGTACCTAAATGCATAACACAGTGTAAGGAAACCTTCAAACATCATACAGAATATATATTCAATGTATAAAACCTCATGATTTCATAAATGACTTTATAATGAAACAACTTTTTTTATTACCCACTAAATAACAGATGTATATGGATTTTATATTATATTATATAGTATATGTTTTTGGTCATCATGCTTAACCTTTTTTAAAAGAAGATTCTATAGGCATTTAAAATTGCTTACCAACATAACACAAATACATGATTAATACATCAGATATTGAAAGAACAAAAATACCTGTGGGTTTGTCTGAAGAAAACTTTGTTCCTAAATTGAGTCTTGCTTTTTCTTCTTTGGCCAGTTTATCCATACCCATGATACCAAGAAATTCATTCACTGTATCAGCAGCATAGTCCTATAAAAATACATTCTAGTACATTCATGATCATACAGTTCTGCTGCAATTTCATTTGACGAGAATTTTAAAATGTCACAGATATGCTTCATACCCACAGTAACTATGACAACAGCGATAAAATGCCTTAGTCAACTGCCTCTTCAAATCATGTGTGGTGTGTTTTTGTACTTGTGTACGTGTATGTGTGTATACATGTGTAAATGTGTGTGTGGCATCTGTGTTTGATGTGTTTGTACATGCCTAATATTAAAATTTAATATTTATTCAAATATAAATCTTTTTTTGTATATCAAAATATAAGCCTTCCACTGAATAAAATCTCAAATTTAAAATACAATGTATACCCAAGTAGAATAGATGCCCAAGTTTTGGTCCAGCAGGTGTTTTTAACAAATCAAGTAAATTTCACAATGAACCTCCTTATGATGCCGCCATATATGCTCAAAAAAATGACTTAATTTATTATTGTAATTCATCATTATTTTGTAGCACTTTTGACATGTGTTTAGGGTGAGTTGAATAGTGTTCTAAATCTGTGCTCATGGTGAATATTTGAAACACTCACATGGTGACACGCACATAAATATAATACAAAAATTACACAACTATTTCTAGTAAAATTTGTGATTCGCACAAAACAAAGATGTGAATTCGTCTATCTTGTTTGCTTTCACACCTAGTCAAATAGGAAGTGGACATGGTTTCTATGTATGAAACAGTGGTAATATGAGGGGAAAAAAACAGTGTTTGCCTACAGGAGTTTACCTCGGGGTCCGTAGTTAGTGTCATGATGAGCTACTATTTATCAGATTAATTTTTGTTTTCCTGCTTGCCAGGATAATTGTCAGGATATTGGTGGTATTTTTGTTACTTGGACTCTTTCTGTGGGAGGATAAGAATTAAGAGATATTTGACACATGAAATTTATGAATATTTGAAAACTGTATTTTGGAGCACTCTGGAATTTCTGCTACGATTTTGGTGCCAATTGTGTGTCACGAATTTCATGTATGGTTCCTCTGATGGTGAATAATAAATCTTTGTTGATAATACAACCTCTGAAACTATCACTGAAGAATGGTTTATGTCCAAATTTTAGATTAAAATTGCAATGAAGCCTACGGGAAATGTAATACTTGGTGGAGCAGTGGTTATCACGTCCACCTGGCATGTCAAAGGATCCCCGGTTTGATCCTGGGCTTGGACTAGTACATGCCTTTCAAGGTAAAAAAAATTACCTGGCTCTCAACAGTAGGGACTGTGTATCCCTCATGGCTCGGATGCCTGTGTTAAATGGTGGTCCCGTCTCCATGAGGTCTATCTCTCAGGGACGTTAAAGAACGACTATTGACGTCTGCTCAGTAATTGATCATCAATTAGTCCTTCCTTACCTTTATAGTGTTTATTTTTACTCAGGTGTAAACCCATACCAGCTAGGGTGTGATTGGATTGTAAGTTGGCTGTGTAGTGCGCTGAATACGGCAGCCTTACTGTATGCTCCCCAGGGAGTTGAGATTGTTCTTGAAGTGAAAACGCCCGTAAGCACGGGGCAATAGTTTATGTAAAGCCACTTTGATTTACTGTATATGTAAGATAAAGGGCTATATAAATACAAATACATTATACAAGTTTCATCTCATATCCGTACCTTTAGGGAGTCATCCTGTTCTTTTGGTTCTTGCTTTATCTTCATAGCAGGTACTGGATTACTCTGCAAATTGAATAACAAACATTTTGCATGAAGACTTTTTCATTTAACTGAAAACAAACAAATTTATTTGTGTAAACCAGCAAATTAATGATCAGTCAACCTGTATGCTGATTTTAACTGCAGTTCATAACAAGCTGCTTAAATTGACCATTTGGGCCAAATTAATTGCATTTTATGAATATGAATCGTACCTGTTTTAGAAGTACAGTTTCATTTAACAAAATAAGGGAAGATCTCAAAAGTTTACAAACCGATTCTATATGAACAGTGTTCATTTACCACCCACCCAACCCTTCTAAATGTATGGATGTTGGTTTGTGATTTTTCAGTATAAAATCACACAAGTTTACATACCACCCACCCCCACCCATAAACATATGGATGTTGGTTGTACAAAAACAAACAAAAATATTATTAAAGATTCAATATGGCATGTTCTTTTATTTTAAACTACATGCATAACTACTTCATTATAACTATATTACTGCATGCTGTCTCTTTACATGGCTTTGAATGTCCTTGTGCTTCAGATAAATGATCAGATAAAACTCAAGTAGTTATTGGCTGATCTATGGTGTTTCATAACCAAAAAAAATATTGTGTCATTTGTCATTCTTACAAATAATGACATCCAGATGTACTATTCCATCATAATATTGAAAGCAAATTCTTTTTAAAATGTTATGGCATCAAGATGTACTATTCAATCAGACAAAGGCTAGGACTACATCAGCACGAACTAGGAATTACGTATCAATTTAAATTGAATTACATTAACCAGGGGGTAATGGGGGGGGGGGGTACTGAGCATGGAGCATGAAAAATAAAAAACCTCAAGCCTGAAAATAAAGAAACTCAAGACTGAAGCCTGAAAAATAATGCTACCATGCGAGCGCCAGCAGGCGCGAAGCGTAGCTAGGGGGATCTGGGGGCATGCCCTCCCAGAAAATTTTTGATGCACTTTCCTGCAATCTGGCGCATTCTGAGACCATTTCTATACATATCATAAAAGATTACTTTAATTTATAATTTTTGGTTGATAATTTTAAAATTCTGATTATGTATGATAATAATGACTGTACTTTTAACATTAGAGTATATTCTAACAATGGAATGTCATTCAAGCTTTTTAATATTGCAAATATATGAATATGTCAGTCTTAAAACTTTTTAATTTTAACAGTTCGGCCACTCCTGATATTTGTCATCTTCAGGAAGTAGAGTTCAGGTACATCTGACTGATCTGAATCTGAATCGCCTTCGTTATCATATTCGTCCTATTCCTCATCTGTGAATAAGAATAAATATAATATAATTAATATACCAGTGCCTATTATTACTGTAAATAAATTATGTACTACTGTATGGAATGTAAGTTTCATTTTCTTTTTATAATATTTTTATCCGTAGTGGGGGTATACTGTGAATTGACCGGGGAGGTATTGTCATTCAAAGTCACTATGTTATATAATTATATATATGTGCCACCCAATAGGCCCCCTTTTCAGCTCTAATATTTCTGTTACCACAAGATATGTTTTTCACGCTTCTCAAAGCTTTATTTACCACATGCTATACTTTTCTTGTTGGATATTTACCACAGGGTGTAGCTTCAAAAAATATTCGTTTACCATAGAATGTATTTCTTGGAAAATGCATTTACCCGGATTTACGACAGGTATGAAAGAATAAGGTTCATAAATGTTACCAAATTTATTTACCACAGGATATATAATTTACAACTTTTCACACATGAATTTTACACAGGGTATCTATTTCGGGAGAGTTACAACAGGGTATATTTTTTTATGTTTTTTCATTTACGATAGGGTTATATTTTACTGACCTTTATTTACCACAGGGTCAGGATTCCCCCCCCCCCCCGGAGAATTGATAGGATAAATATGCTGTCATTGACTAGATCAGGTTAGCACAATGCCTTGTTCTGACCGTAACCATTCGGTATATATCTTAAGATCTCTTAAATTGTGCATGTCACTTGCCTGTTATGTCTATCGTCATTCTTATCATTTTCCAGCACAATGGTATGAGGTGGTTGGGTGTCACTCGATTTTCCCAGCCATTTCACAGGCTTTTAAATTTCGAAGTCAACACGAGTTGTTCTTCGCTAGTTTCTGAAATCATTTCGGTCTTTTCCGTGCTGCGCAGTTGTATAGACAGTGAGCGACGGAAAACGTCAACGAATCCCGAATGGTGAAAGTCGGCGAAGATCTCTACTTCAGCTTAGGGAGAGTTTCGGAAAAAATGCAGTTCGAAAATTATGGCCGAAAACGTTGATTAAAGGCATAATAAACACGGGAAACGACTAATCAATAATTCTAAATATTATAATTCTAAATATGGAGCACGACAAGAACGAGATACGTTTTATAAAAAAATCTTAGACCGGCGAACGGATAATTATATTGGCCTGGAACGGTGTACGACCAAACACCATTACCCCCTGGTTATAATACAAATCTGTATCTGTTCTGCAGTTGTAATCCAATTCCAGCTTATTTTTTTTAAAATGTTGTTTTTAAAATTTTTATAATACAAAATAATTTGTACAATGCACGCAGGTACCCTCACATCAATTACCCACATGTTGGAGTGAACCTCTTATTGCACTTCACATTCATGTATGCTAACTAGTGCACATTTAAAGTATAAATTTACAACAAAGTGCCAGTCAGTCCGAATAAATCCATCTGTTACTGTTCTGTGTCTTCTCCACTAATATCTGGGCTTAACCATAGTCAATTTTCATTTATTATCTCAAAAAGCAGAAGAATGTCACTCCCTTGATTTACGTACAAAGTGCCCAAGCCATACTATATCCATCAGCTACTGTTTGCCATTTTTTTTATAACATTTGTATTTAATTAGTATTTTGGTGTTTTCTACCACAGGGTATTTTTCTAGACATTTACAGGTGCTCACATGCGGTTACAAACCAAATCCAAAATTTTGTAAATATAGCTGTACGAGTCCAAAATTGAAAAAATTTATAGTGGCAATCCAAAATTTTGAAAAGTAATCTCAATTTGTTAATTATATCAATGAACACACAGTATTGCAGCATATGATTATTTTTGTTTTGTAACAGAGGTGAGGTACCACTGAGAAAGATAAGCTAATCAAATTAAGATGCTGCAAATGATTAAGCTAAAGATGATATAAGCTAATTTTTTTACTTCCTTTGCCGAATTCTTATTATAAAAGTTATTGTAAACAAACTGAAGAACAAAATGTCATCTCCAAGGTTCAAAAAGTGACAGCATGCTCATATGTTAATTCTGCTACCAAATTGATCATATTTAGCCGGATCCTATCTTACTAAACACATCAGAAGGAAGACATCTGTCTTAAAGCAATATATTTTAGAAAGCTTGTTTGTTTATCATTTGACAGTTTCTTTAAGGCTAAGCTGGACCATCGTCACCGTTTAAATAAAAATTCATGAAAAATCTGCATTACATTTTTTTAATATAAAATAAATGTTTTCTGAAACTTTAACATTTATGCTATGTTATGGTAATATTTTTAGACTCCTGTATGCAACGCACAAAATTTAATTAATTTTTTATGACATCTCATAAAAATCATAAGGTACATCCTACAGCAAAATCATGCGGATCT
>JAOXYB010048946.1:0-26599 GCA_028565635.1 Phoronis ovalis | reverse complement strand
TATATTAATTATCATTCATTAATAGTATAAAAATAAAACAATAATTTTCGTGTTGTTCTTATGGAGGAAGTACCCAATCGACGTAATCCTTTTCAGTTTTGTGTTTTCAATGTTGCTAATCAAATTATTAAACAAACTCGATTCCGGGACTGTTACTAAACTATTAGTATTGAACTCAACAGTAAAACTTATTTGACATTTGAATCTTTCCTTTTATAGCTATTTATTATTATCTAAACGTAAAGTTTCTTATTTTTAATAACAACCAGCGTTTCCTTGTGTGACATTAGGGTCAAAAATGTAAGACTAACAAAAACTGCAGCCAAGCGCTCGGCCAAGCGTAAACTTAAAGTCCATCACTTGAACAAATCACGCTCCTTGTTTGCAAATAAGTTTGCAAAAAATATCGGTTTTTTCATGGAAACAAATTGGTATTAATTCATTGATTTGAAATATTTTAATTTATTCAACTGGTTTTCTGTTTCAGAAATAATCAAACTTAATTTGAATCATGTGGCAGATTGCAGTTCTAGCGTGTGTATGCGCAGTTACTTTAGCTGGTCCACTTGAGGTGAACTGGGTTGATATGGAACCTGCAAAGCCCAGGGATGCAAACACATTATACTTTGATGCCCACAAGAACCTTTGGAAAGATTTCAAAAGCACACATAGTAAGTGTTGTGTGATACATGCATTCTAAGAAAATATTCACTTTGTGTTGCTGTTTTAGCAGTATTAAGGTACCTGCAGCTGGAAGTAATTTTTTTCTGAATTAGATAACTTTTAATTCAGACCAAGCCAAGACTGCTGACATAAAAACCTACTTTCTGAAAGTTTCAAGCAGTTTTACGATTTTGACCATTAGATCACCTTTTGACTTCTAAGTCATTTATCCCCACACTGAAAATGTCACGAGTTCAACAACAAGCCTGTAGACTGTGTTCTCAATTCACAGCATATTTCCCCTGTAGTTAATTGAAAAGATGCCAAAAACTAAATGTAATACTTCACCCAAATATCCTCAATGGCACAGTCATTAAAATGACCAGCTTGTAACCTGACACCATAATTTTGGAATGTTTGCCTGCACAGCAGTCTATGATTAAGATTTATAGGGAAGGCTAAAGTATCAGACCTGAATCTTTCATAACATGTCATCATAAGTATTATTTATGGTTCTTTTATTGTGTCAGAAAGTGCAATAAAGCATGTGATGGAGACTATGCTAGGTCACATGACCCAAGACAAAGAGATCAAAATTAATTATTTCAATAATTCTCAAGTAACTATTACTTTTATTTGCATATGTTTTGCTTGTACCAAATGCTAATAATATTGTCTGTTGTAATTTTGCAGATAAAGTTTATGAAACACTAGAAGAGGAACTAAGCCGTTTTAAGATTTTCACCCAAAATTTAGATATTATAGAAAAACACAACACCCTTCATAAACAAGGGAAAAAATCCTACACATTGGGAGTCAACGAGTATGCAGACATGGTAAGAAAACGTAAAGAATTTATTTATAGAGGGTGAATTTGATGGCACCTGAATAGCTTTCTCTTTCTTAAATATGTTTATTTGTAACCCAGTTTTACCTGATTTATTTAAACTTAAATTTTAAGAACTCCACAAAGAAAATACATCCATAATACTTTTAGTATGGAAAGTATGCCATGAATAAAAAAAAAAACATTTGACCAGTTCTTGAGCAAGATACCATGTTGTTTTCAACTTTTGTGGGAGTGTTAAGTTTCAGGTGAATCTGTTTGAATTTTTTATGTTTATGCTTTTATCATTGCTTACAGAAAGGAGAAGAGTTTGTCAGAGTCATGAATGGTTACAAAAGACAATACAACGAATCAAAAGCTGCCAAGGGTAGCACCTACATGTCCCCAAGTCATATCATTTCCCTCCCAGAGAATGTAGACTGGAGAAAGGAAGGTTATGTGACACCAGTCAAAAACCAAGGACAGTGTGGATCCTGCTGGGCATTCAGTACAGTAAGTACACTTCAGTACAGTAAGTACACTTCAGTACAGTAAGTACACTTCAGTACAGTAAGTACACTTCAGTGACTGGCTACTCTGTGCATAAACATAAGGCTAGATGATCTTGTTTTGTAATACTTGTAACTTAACTGGAAACTCTTTCCTGATTGTTATGCTTATATCTTCTTAACTTGCGTGAGAAGATTTGGTACTACTTTGCATTAATCACTTGTATATCTACTTTAACATGACTAGTTCATGTATCTTATCTTGTAGACTGGAGGTCTGGAGGGACAACATTTCAAGCAGTCTGGTAAATTGGTGTCTTTGAGTGAACAAAATCTTGTTGACTGTTCTGTAGCCTGGGGTAACGATGGATGCAGTGGTGGCCTCATGGACCAAGCATTCAAATATATTGAAGATAATCATGGTGTAGATACCGAGGAGTCATATCCTTATAAGGGCAAGGTATGCACTGCAATCTTGCTCACACTTATGTTAGGATTATGATGCATTAATAGAATTAAGTTACAAACAACCAAATGTCCATAACCGTGATAGGATTTTTTCTACGATTTTCAAAGACTATCGTCAAGAATTAGCATTACCTGTTATGTTTTCCGTACTCATTTTTGTTTTATTTAATCTTCAATCCAGGATGGCAAATGTCACTATAAGAAACGGGATCTTGGTGCCACTGATACTGGCTTTGTTGATGTACCCAAAGGTGATGAAGACAAACTGAAAGAAGCTATTGCTACCGTTGGCCCAATATCGGTAGCAATAGATGCATCTCACTCATCATTCCAGCTGTATAAAAGTGGTAAGGAATAGTGCAGAATGAGCTTTAAATTGGTTATGATGCAACATATTGTGGGAACTCCTAAATGGTGTTTATTTGTCAAAATTTCGGTTGGAACAAATAGTATTGGTATATATTAATTTTGTGTTGTGCGTTTTAATTTCTACAACATAAATGCCTAATGTCAATCACTTTAAATGTATAATAATAATTCCACATACTAATTATGTTATACTTTTTGAGTGTGATATATTTAGTGTTTCCATTAGCTAAAAATTGTTTAAAGTACCATTAATATTAAATGACAGTTACTTTATTACTGTGTTTATTCTGCAGGTGTCTATGATGAACCAGAATGTAGCACCACTCAACTTGACCATGGTGTTTTAGCTGTTGGATACGGTGTTAATGATGAAGGAACAGACTATTATTTAGTGAAAAACAGGTATATGATGCTTTCATACTCTCATTAGCCAGATTCATGTTCTTTTGCAGGGAGGATACATTTATGTTCTTGAAAGTGTTTTGAAAGGTAAAAATTTATCTTGTCACCATTTAATATGTAATTACAGTTACTTCTTGTAAAACTGAATTTATTAATGTCACATTCTCTCACTTTGCTTTGAGAGTAACAATACTAAACAACAAATAAATTTTGCAAGAAAACTATAGAGGGAATATCTGCTTAATGAAATTGTGCTGTACTAAATCAATTGAAAACGGTTAATTGTTTACATGACAAGAGACCACAGCCATAACACATTTGAAATGAAATTGTTCTTTGTTCAGCTGGGGACCTACTTGGGGTTTGGATGGTTATATAATGATGTCACGTAACCAAGAGAACCAATGTGGTATTGCTAGTTCAGCTAGCTACCCACTTGTGTAAAGCAGAACAAACATCACTAAGCACTGGTTGGAAGAGCTTTTATGTGGATCCAAAAAACTGCGATTGAAACCAAATACTAACTTTGCTGTACTCTATTTATGAAACAATTGTGATGGAAGTAAATGAACTGATCTGATGAATTCTGAAGGCTTCAAAGATGTTCGAGGGATTTATTCTGCAGTGGGATTAAGATGCATCACACAGCTGTATTTCGCTGATCTGATTTTTATAAAACCTGTAATGCTAAAGTTGTCAGTCTGCAAATTATTCGTAAACTCACTTGTAACTGTAACATTTTGTGGTTGTATGTTTTCATGTTTTGAAACCAATTTTCTAAGAGATGTACTGTACAAAATTCTAATAATATCATGTGATTATATGAACAATTGTAGTTATTGTCAGCTTTAAAATAAGTTCATCTTTTGTGTTCTGTATTTCCTGCATTTTGTTTACATTTACACAAACACATTTTTTTGTCTTTTGTTAAACTCTTGTGATCCTGCTTTGGAAGCAAGTAGGTTGATAATATATGTATCTCATATGATTGGTGCTTCAAATTTGTGTTCACAGTTCATGTACTAACTTGTATTAATGTTTAGTTCAGCGGTTTTGATGTTGATAACCAGGTTATTTTATATGCTTTACAATAAAGATATCATTTTATTCAGAACTTTTGTGATTTTGTTTAAATTTCAGTAGCAAGACAACTAAGCCCAATGAACATTTTGACAAAGTGGAGTTCGAAGTCTGGAGATTCTTGTGAACAATGCAAATGATATCCAAAAACATGTGGTTTAACAGAAGTGCGATTTGATACAAATTATCCGCTGCCAACCTTAAATAAAATATCTTGATCATTCGTTTACAATTGACCCCTGGTTTGCGTTCCCCTGGCAATAAACAATGTAAAAATGTTGAAAGTTGCATGTACGTGTTACTTCTGATTAAACAATTGCCACAAGTAACACCTTAGTGACAACAGTAAAGGGTAGGTGTTTGTTCTGATGTTTACTACCACAGGGATTTTACTTCAGATTTTTAATCCAGCACTTTACTGAATTAAAGCTACGGCAGAAATTGATCGGATATTCTGACCAATACGCTGTTTTCATGTGTTACAGATTGGACATAACATAACAGTTAATTGGATTCTAGATTAAAGATGCACTGATTTTAGTATAGTATGTACAATTTATTTCAAAAATAACCAAATTTGACAAATTTACACAAGGTATTAACTGTAACAAGAAGTTTGCACAAGATACACAAAGACGGAACAAGTGCTTAAATCAAGAACCAAACTTTTCTTTTTTTAAGAAACTGTTATTTAAAATGTTTCAAAACAGTCTAAAAACAACAACTTTTGAAACCAGTCAAATACTTGTTACTATCACAAAAATTATTGGCAAGGTACAAAGTATGAAAAAACTGTTATACCAGTAAGAAATTAAACATCCATTTTTTCTGCTAATAATTCAGTAAATCCTATTCTAGTCACCAGTAAATAATTTGAGATTATTTACACTGTAAGACATGACAGATGTTTTATCATTTTTTCATGAATTCATGCTGAATTAAAACTGTCTTAAATATAAAATATGTCAGAAGAAAATGTCTTATTCCTCACGGAAAGTACATTATGCACAGTAGAATCAGAAGGTTTTTTGTTTCAATAAAGTCTATATCAGTCCTAAACAGCTCACTGTAACATGCACGACTCATATGTTGGCACCATGTATTTGATGTTAATAAAAGCATCTTCCCCGCCATGACGTTCAAAGGCCTCCAGTGTTTCTTGAATCAGATCTCCAATATTTTCTCTCTTTTGCTGACTATAATCAATACCATCTCCTGAGTTTACTACAAAACAACACAGACATTCAATAATGTATATTTTATTGCAAGTTTTTAGTAATTCTGGGTACCTGAAATGAGTTTGTTATAAAGCAGGTACTTTATATAAAATACATACTGATTAAGCAGAACATATTCCTGTGCCTGTACTTTAAACACAGCTACTGACATGATTAAAAAGGAATTGATAATTGGATAATTTAACTGAACTCTAAAGAAACGAGCAAAAAAAGTAAAATGTGGTACAATTAAGGATTAATTGATTTTCCACTGCTTGATGTGAAACAAATAATTTACTTACAATTACAGTTTTTAAAGATATTAAGGATTGGTAAAATCTGTCTGTAGTATGGCACAAGTGCCTCTCCGACCATATCTGCCGACACAACCAGATGCTGGAGGACTTTCAACGTTGTACAAACAACTTTATGATTTCTTGTATTCAGAGCATCTGAAGGATAAAGCATTTGTGTTATTTATGTCCATGGCAAATAATATGTCAATAATATTTTGATAAATTGAAAATAATACAACACCATTCATTAAAAAATTACTTTGAAACAAATTAACTTAATTTCTAGTTCTTAGCTTTGATTTGTAACAGACTAATTCATGAATATTAACAATTAAAACAGCATTTTATTCATAGCAACAGCTTTCATTGAATACTGACATCGATTTATCAATTATACATATTATCAAAAGTATATTGGTGTTCTGCAACATTTCCTTGTAATTTATTGTAGACATGAGATATACAAAACTGTTTATGATATTTCTTAAAACTGGATCAATAACTTACTTTTAAAAGAAACAATATACTGTGGAATAACTGGTGACAAACAAAACTGTTAATACTTATAGCAACTTACTTTTAATAGGAATAATAAGCTGCGGTATAACTGGTAGAATTTTTGATCCACCATGTTCTAACATGTCATGGACACCTTGCCTTGCAAAAAACTCGTACGGATGTGTTGTTTCACACAAACCATCAAAAAACAATGGGAGATAGTGATGATAATCAAGCTTCTCAATTTCAACTTTCCACGCAATTTTGTTGCCTTTTGTATCGTGTTCAAGTGCTATAGGGAAGTCTCCTCTCTCATAAAATTTCCTGAAGGCTGTTGGTTTTGAAGGTCTTTGTGAGAAAGCCCCTGCTTTTGGAGGTGGTTGAACCTGTGAAAAAAAATGGTTAACCATCAATAATGATAGACATGATAGAGATGCGAGTTCCAAACGATGCTATGAAACAGGATAAAAATAATAGACGGTTTGAGTGGCGTGTCGACATGAAGCGAACCGAAACGATCTGTTTCATTATATCCGGATATAAACATACAGATTGGTCAAGAGTACTTCACAGATACAAATAGCCTTAAATTATAATGTATATTTATTTGTAAATGTTTCAAAATATTTGATATATTATTTTGACACTAACATATGGTGCAATGGTAACAATTAAAATACACTGATTGTTGCAAAGCCTTACAAAAGAAATTAAAAACAAACAACAGCAAAAAATCTGTTCTACTCAAAGACAAAATAGTTGTTAATAATTAGAATATATTCAGTTGAATAATTATCCTTTTTGTTGTATGTATTAAACAAGCATGTCATCAATTTTTTGTCATGGGGCATTCACGGCAAATACAGTCATACTGTACCATACCGTGTGTTAATCGCGTTGTGTTTCTTTTAGAGTTTTCAAGCTACAAAATGATGACTATTTTTTTATTAAATAGACACCCTAATTGTTATTGTTCACACTTGAAGCATTGCAATTTGAACGAAATGAACTTAAATGAATGAAACTAAGTTTAGGTTCAGTCATAACTTCGATTCATTTCTTTATAAAGTAGAATTTGTACTCCAAAAGAAAGTGTATAAAATGTACCATTAATTACATCGATGAACTCTATATGCTACTATAAAAACTCACAGCGACAATAAAACGAACAGATGTTTATCATATAAAAGAATGCTGATAATTCACAGCAAGACGGAGTATGTTATTCGGTCAAACGTCTCAAGTTTCACTCAACAAATTCCTTGAATCTGTGCTATTAACAGCATATTTTTGATTTTGTAACTTACCTTGGCGTGTTTTTGATTAGCTTTGATTGTAAAAGCTGAACCATCTAGTTTTAATCCTTGGGCTGGCATACTCATGCTTTAAAACGACCCAAAAAAAATGTAAACGTCTGATTTCTCCCGCAATGAAAATCTGAATGCCTGTAAATGGCGTCAACACAAGGAGGTAAATAACAGTCGTTGTCAAGCAACATACAGTAAGGTCCCGTATGTTAGTGACCTAAATTACTCGTAACCATAGTGCTCGGTAAATTTCGGCCACAATCGTAGTTTCCCGCTGTAAATCGGTATTTTACGTATCCAAAATGGTTGCCCCCATGTCAATTGTGTTCTAAGTATTGAAATTATTCTATATTTGAATATGTTTTCTTACCAGAAACTATTGATATGCTGCGGCTGTACTCTGCGCCATTTGTCTGCAAGACGGATTAATCATTTATCACGTACATCTGTATCGTATCCAGTTCAAAAATGCAGAACCGGCTTGCTTGACCCGATGCTGACACCTAAATGGGGTAAGGTACAAGAAGAGCAGACAAGTCTAGTGAAATACATTGTGAACAAAGTTTATAAAGTCTGGTGCTTTTTGTGCATTTCAAGGAAATGTGATATTTAATTTTTGTTAGTGAATATTGAATGTCATGTGAATGATTAGTATTCAGTTTTTGTTCACTTGCAAAAGTAACTGAAAATGCAACAACCCCTACTAGTAGTAACACTAGTAACTAGTACTAGACTAGTTAATACAATTTTCAGAAATACAATCTGGCCATGGGATAAAATAATTAACAAAAAACCCAAATTTTTGTTGAGTTACTAAAATATAAAAAAGGGGGAAACATTAAGGAAAACTCTGTTGTTAGTAATGTATAATAGTTGCTTTGGCTTGCACTCTGCTGATCAATAGAAAATTTATCTCTGGCGCTTTATATATAAATCAAGAGATTATCGTTCTTCTGCTGTTCAAGATAATAAATGAAAATTGACTATGGTTAAGCCCAGACGTTAGTTGAGAAGGCACAGAACACTAAAGGATGGATTTATTCAAACTGACCCATACCTAGTGGTGAATCTACCCCTGGTGTCCAACCCGTTAACACTCATCACCTAGTGGGTACTCTAAGAATAACCCACACTGATTAGTGGCTTACTGTTTCTACAGTTCATAAACTAGAGACATATAAGTCCTAAATTCTACATATATATACCATAAACCACTGCATATGCACGAAGTAGGAACTGGGACTACATATAAAAAGGACATGACTGCAGGATATTATTTTGGCCAATCTTATTTTGATTTGCTGGTTTCCGCTATCACACAGCAGTTTGTTCAGTCGTCACTCGGTAAGCGCAATTGCTACACAAACGGCAAGTTGGTGGTGGTACCAACCCTTACCTGATGTGATGTGTAGTTGTTTATAGTAGGGTCGAACTCGAAAATTGTCATTTCTAATAATGACTTGCATGGTCCAGTATCAACAATCCTTAAATATATTGTTGGTAGTAAACCGCGCAAAGAGTTGTGTGAATTGGAAAACCAGCGTAACAGCTATATGGGTTCCAACTTGTGGTTGGGAGCCATAATATTGTTATAATAGTTGCTTTGGCTTGCACTCCGCTGATAGATAATTTCTCTGGCGCTTTATATATATACTCTGTTGTACCTCAAGGTACCGTCTTAGGTCCACTCCTATTCTTGTTATTTATAAATGACATTTCTGACAACATCATTGAAGACCTGTACGGAAATTTGTCTACTTACTGATGATTGCCTCTTCTAAAGGCAAATTGACACCTTGAAAGATGCTGTTATATCCTCCAGCATGATCTTGATTCTCTTATACATTGGGCTGACATGTGGCAGATGTCTTTCAACGCTTCTAAATGTTCTACTATGCACACAACTCTTAAACATTCCCCATATAGTCAGGACTATAACATCAAAGGAACTGTACTTGCCACGGTAAAGCAACATCCATACCTTGGAGTGGAGCTGTCCGATAACCTTAATAAATGAAACATCATATACATGGAATTACATCCAAACCTAACACATCTATAGGACTTTTACGTAGAAACCTTAGACCAGCACCCAAATCAGTCAAACAACAAACGTGCATGTACTTTGCAATAGTCAGGACTTTAGTGGAATACTCATGTGCTGCCTGGGACCCGTATACAACAGCAGATATAAATAAACTTGAGATGGTACAGAGGAGAGGTGCGAGATATGTTTGTCAGCGCTACACTAAGACTGATAGTGTAACTCAAATGATGAGAGATCTGGAATGGGAACCCCTTGTAAATAGAAGAAAAACAGCTAGACTTGTTACAATGTTCAAAATATTCAAGAACAAGATTGCAATAACTGGTGACCCACATCTCAAGCTATCAACACGTCACACATGTCACTCACATTCCATGACCTTCCATACACAGTCTGCAACTACAGATATATATATATAGATACTCCTACTTTCCCAGAACAATTAGAGACTGGAAATCGAATGATCTTCCGAATGATGTTATTATGGCCAATTTGATTGAATCCTTGAAGACTAGAGTATCTGCCCACATACACCTGAAATCGCAGTACTAACAGGCTGCAAATGCATGCGCAGCGCTCTCACTTTGTTTGACTGATGTAGTGTAAATACTACTTTACAAAGTATATAGACAAGACAAGATACTATAATGATAAGATAATATCATGTTTAATGTTTTTGTATTTCAATTGTTAATGCAGTTGAATATTTGGAATCATGTGCCTTACATACATTTTATGAAAAGTATGCACTGCTCATGCTTAATAAAATATAAAATGCTGCACTGGTGAGAAGCCTTAACACTTCACTTCCTTTATAGGTACATTTAAATGTATACCTGTACATATGAGTTAAGTAGTGAACTCATTCTAACATTTAACCAAGATAGTGATACTTCATAACAAAAGTTTTGTTGTTATTTTGTAGTGTTCTCTCTTTTACTGAACATTGACAAACGAGGTGGTTACTATCCTGGTCCAAAAACTCCACCAAGAAAACCAAATTTTGACTACTCAGGTAACATTGCTCTTGAAGTTTGTCTGGAATCAAGTTTATTTATTTCAACTAATTCATATTTGTTCAGAGTAGTAGTCAGTAGTCACTGCTCATACCATTAACAAAAGCAGCATATTTCAAGTTGTAAAGTAATTGGCTTTGAACCTAAGGAAATTATCTACAGTGTAGGGTAAACATGTTTATAGTTTACAAATATATATATATACAAAATATGATGCTTTTTAAAACCTTGTTTCAGGCGATATTAATACAGAATTGCCCCCTATTGATCCAAGTTTGCCTAGAGTGCAATATGAAGAGGTGCAGGAACTGAAGAGGTTGTGTCACTATATTCGATTTTTCTTCAATCTCTTGCATTTTAATAGTCTATTTGCTGGCACTAGATCTTTTGTGAATGAATTGGTTGAGCGTGTGGAAAACTGTAGGAGTTGTGTGAACATTTTAGTTCAGTCTATGATACCATCAAGTACAAATAGATAGTATATTGCTAATTTAAAGTATTATCCTTGTTAGACCATAGTAAATATGCATTGCACTGGCAAGAGAGCTGTAATATATGCACCATTACTACAGTTCAATAAGTACTACTTACTTTTGATTTTCACTACAATGTTACTTTAATATATACTGTAGCAAGTTCATCACAAATACCTAAAAACATAGCATGATCTTAACTGACATCCATGTTAGCACTGATACATTGATTTTAGTGATGAATGATGTTGCCCAAATAAGATGTTATTTTACTTTTAATTTTTTTTCAGTAGTACAGACGAGCTTACAAAGAAACTTCTGAGCTTAGAATATGCACCACATGTAAGTAGTTTCTGATGCCTCATTTGTCCTTGCATTATATGTAAATAGACTATAAAACTATGCAACCATTTTCAATTCCTGTTATCTTATTCTTCTTTCTGTGAATGAAACAACTATCGGTTAGGTGTTGGTGAGTAATACCACCAGTATTCCTAAGCTTTATTTTTCGTAACTGTACTGTACAGTGCAGTAATTCTCCGAGGTCTATGATCTATGGTTATCTGTATTAGAACTGCAGGTTCTTTTTCAGCAAGAAGTCATCAAGTACCATGTAAATGAAGTTGTCAAGAAAGTACAGCGTCATGAATTAGATCTTTCCTCTCCTGAAGTGAGAAGTAAGTATTACGAAAGAATGATTACACAGTGTGAAAACTATATTTTGAATCCACTGTTTAGTTAAATTTTGGGTAGCAAAATGAAACAACAGAATAATAAAATATACATTTTTGGAAAGATACAACTATCATATCAATTATGAAAATATACTCAACTTGTCTGTATGCAATCAATGTACATAGGTATTTGGGTAAAGATTCCCTTTAACTTTCAGTTGCTCAGCTGACCATAAAAATACGCAATGGTATCAGACACTGTATGGATTTACCTAAGGTATGATATAACTGGAAACGCATTAAAATTGTCTGAATATATGTAACAGATAACAGGTTTAATTTGTTAAGTATAAAGTAAAAAACGGGTTATTTCAATAAGGAACACAGTGCGTATTACAGTGTCCAATGGCTGATATGCGATCTTGGAATTTGTAATGTCTTTTGGTTTAATTCAGAAATTAGGAATGCAAAAGTAGCTGATGAGTGTTTATTTTGGAAGATATCTAGACATATCTAGTTCTTCTGTTGAACTTCTTTGCACACTGAAATATCCATACTGTGTGCAAAGTTCTTGTTAACATGTAATAAATGCCATTCTTGTACATGTTATCCTTGCATGATTTTTATTTACAATACTGTAAAATTATATACATTAGTAGATTTCTGTTGTACTTCCTTAAGTTTGTAGTGAACATGCATGTTTCTGATTACAATGCAAATTGAACTGTGTAGTGACACCTACACAGACATACAACATTATTATGAAAGTATCTAAAACTAGACTGGCATTTAGTTATATGCAACAATACTTATAACTTGGGAAAGTTATTTAAATAACAAATGTTGTTGAAATTTATAGGATAAAGTGCGCAAATCAAGACTAGTGGAACAGATTCAAAAGAGAAAATCATTTCTTAACAAATTAAGAAAAAATGATTACCAGCGTTTTGAATGGTTACTGGAAGTTTTGAACATTAAATGGGTACCATATCCGGAGCATCCTAACATTTTGCCCACAAAGAAGGATCGGAGGCGCGATGCTGTCATAGACAAGGCTGTAGAACTAAGAACTGCTAAGATGGAGGTACTTCGAAAAGCACTATCTGAAGAAAAGGAATTATTTATAAAGGAAAAATTAGAGTTATTACAAGAAATTGATCAAGAAATGGCATCTATTGAAGAGGAAGAAACATCTTTAGATATGTCTGAGACAGCTTCAGAGCCGTTACTAGAAACACCACATGTAAGTGAAAAATTCAAGAGCAGATAGTTCAAGAAAATGTCAACAGAAGGGGAAGGTCAGTTTCGAATCCCACTCATTGAAGCTTATTCTGTTGGACAAAATAAAATAGAGAAATTTGGTAATTCGACCAATATATTCAGGTTCACGTCATGCTCAACATAGACAAGAACATAAGCCAGTTTAAAAAGACAGGAAGAAAGCTTATGCCTCTTATATATAACTGTTCACCAATAAAGTAAATTCTCAATTCACCAACAGTTTCAAATTACTAATTCACATTTACTGGTAAAAGAATATAAAAGTACCATTTGCTGTTCACCAGAACTGTCACTTTTAATACAGTTTGCAAGGAGTGCAACCATGTGGTATGGTTGTATAGAATATTATATAATTAAGGAATAATACATGCAACAATGGTATGATTGCACTCGCTTGAACAATTGTAATAGCAACATCAGGAATATTTATATGTATTACATTGTAAAGATTATTTGCATATCACAACAATGACAACAGAGCTAGTCATCTACACATAGTTAAAAGGTTTTCCCAGACCATTAACATATGATTACCCACATTTTACCTGAGTGCCCCCTAGGGGTCAGGGGCACAGTACAAGGTACCACGAAAACACGGCCCGGGTACCACTGGTTCGCAATTCGTTGTGGGCAAACATTAGTAGCAGTTCGGTTTCACGCAATTTGTCATGTCTATTATTGGCATGTTTTCAAATGAGAATTGTATTGTATATAGTTCACTTGCTTATTTCTTTGGTATCAACAAGTAAAGCTAATTATTAAGTTGAGGCTAATTAAGCCCGGAGGGTACTTGACAAAAATGTTGGTAGGAGTGTGCGGCCCAAGTGGTAAATAAAGAGCACCAAAAATATACCCTATCGCAAATGAAAAAAACATCAAAAGTATACCCTGTTGTAAATAACTCTCTGGAAATAGATACCCTGTGTAAAATTCACTTGAAAATTATATATCATGTGGTAAATAAATATGTGAAAATTTACGGACGTTAATTTCCCACACCTGTCGTAAATGCGTTTTCCAAGAAAAACACCCTGTGGTAAACGATTTTTAGAAAAACATACCCTGTGGTAAATATCCCACAAAAGTTTATCACGTGGTAAATAAGGCTTTGAGAAGCCTGAAAAACATGCCCTGTACTTTTCTTGGTAAATGCAGGAGCTGAAAAGGGGGACCTATTGCGCTAAGCTAGACCCTCGTTTAAATAAAAATTCGCATTACATTTTTGTTACACAAAATAAATGTTTTCTAAAACTTTAACATTCATGCTATGTCATGATGACTCGTGTGTGCGTTGCATGAAATTTGATTAACATTTTATGACACCTCATAAAAATCATAAGGTACATCCTGCCGCAAAATCTGGCGGACCACTTAAAAATTGCCATGCGCAATTCAATTTTTTTGCCAATCGGAAATCGGTTCATACATAAACAAAATGTTATATATCAAAATGACGGTTCGTAAACTGTCTAATGTAACATATTAGGACCGTACTTCTGCTACACATTGCACTATAAAAAAAACAAATTATCGTTTCGTCTTAATTATAGTGGATAGAAATCGAGGTTAGTAAAGGTAAAAATGTTAGCGTCTGTGCATGTTACGTGCAAAATTACATGTTTTCGCACTAGAGTCTAGTGTGAAAGTGTATTATTTTGATACGGGACTATAATAATTATAATAATATTATTCTGTTTAAAAGAGCGACTGAAGAAAAAACTCGCGTTTGCCAATCCCCAGTACGCTTTACCCTGTCCCTTATTACGTAGACTACGCAACGTCATATGGAGCTAACTACGTTTTAAAAGTAATTACGATCGATACCCCCATTCTTTGTTATGATCAAATTGTAAATACGGCAATATTTGAATAGACTCGGTGGGCGCTTCCGAAAAAATGTGATGCTTGCCAGTCATATCTTTTAATGCAGGATTATGATAGGTCGTTCTTCATTATTAGTAACATGTACTATTTTAAATTAATAAATAGTTCGCGGTGTTGTCTAAATTTTTGGATGTCTGTGTATATACCAATAGTATATACTTTTGCTCGACTATTTTTTCGTTTTTTAGTAACTAGCCAAAATATAAGAAGTCACGCCGAACTATAATCTCAAAATTAAAATGTGAATCGAATCATCCACCTGTAACGGTTAAAGACACTATACGCGATTCACACCTCCTCTGTTTGCGTTTCCGGTTTGCATTATATAGATGGTTGAATTAGATAAGAAGTCGCACCGAACTCAAAATTAAAATCTGAGTCGTCCAGTTAAAGAGATATTACAGTTACGATACACGCGGTTGCCCAGGTCATCCCCTGTTTGTATTTGAGATGGCCAGCATTGTATATGGCTAAAGATGGTTAAAGATGGGGCCATGCAGTTAGTTCACCATTAATGCTATTATTAGTATAACGTCCAGGCACATTCATGATTCACGCAGTTTTGTTACCTGTGTCCTGCCCTGTTTGCCTTTGGGGCTTCCCGCGTTATAGATGGTTAAAGATGCAGTTAGTACAATTAAGTTCATCATTAATGCACAATTTATATAATAACTGGTACCGCACTATAGTGTAGAAATTAAAATATGTCATCCAGTTTAAAGCTATTATTCACGCTTGACACGGTTACCCGGGTGATCATCCCGGGGGCGTTTGCATGGAACGCCCAGCGTTAAAGATGGTTAAAGATGGTGTCATGCAGTTAGTTCAGCATTAACGATAGTATTTGTATAACGTCTCACTCTCGCCTCAATCTTAATTAAAATTATAGATTACTTAATATATACCTAAAACCATGAAGAAGTGTTGTAACCTACCGAGAGTTTCTGTTACCTTGTATCTATTAGTGATGGTGTTTAGTATGTCATCGCGGATAGACCAGAATGGAGTATGGTCAGAAATGCCATTGTTGGTTCACTACTTGCCGGAATACTGGGCTTTAGGATCCTACGTCGTAATTGCCGCCATGGTGGGGAATATTGCTCAGTGGATTTTTTTCTTTGGAAACATGTACAAACCAAAAATATTTCGTCATGTACCAGCAATTTATTCTGTAATTATCATCGGTTTCATAGGATGTGTTCTTCAAGCTTTCTTCTGGAAAGAGACAGCATATATTGGCGGAGAGTTGCATAGCGTCGCGTTTCTGACTTTGGTTATGTTTCTATCGTCTGTGGATCATATTAGCAGCGTTGCCTATTTTGCGTTTATGGTAATCCTACCTCCTGAATACATGTCAGCGTTTTACGTAGGCGAAGGCCTATGTGCCTTGATTCCTTCACTCGTTGGACTAATACAAGGGGCAGGTGAATACGATTGTGTCAACGTTACTAGAGATGTCTCTGGCGAGCTTTACAACTCTACCAACTTCGAGATGAAACAAATTGTACGTCCCCCATTATTTTCTGTACCTGTTTTTTTTTGCTTCTTGGCAATAATTATGGCAGGAAGTGGAATAGCTTTTAGTATAATGAATTATCACCCGCGCAGTAAAAAGTTTCATCTTGGTACCATTATTGACAAAAACGAAGATAAAGAAACTAGGGGAGTTAGATTCGACAGCAGCAAATCCGAGTGTACTTTACATACGATCTACGAAAACTCGGAGGATAACAAACAAATTAGGCCTTATAAAGTTGAAATTGATACCGAATCAAAAATGTCAAAATTTGAGACTGCTCACTTGATGTTTTTATTTAGTTTCGTGTATGGAGTGCGATACGGATGTCTCAATCCAATGCAACCGTATTCACTTTTGCCTTATGGTAAGTATAAACTTATAACACATTTGTATATAAGAAACATTTCGCATTTAAGTAACAAGTAAATAAGGGTTTTTCATATGCGTAGGTGCGTGCTGAAGTATAAATGCGCTGTTTGCTTGGAACTATATATTCGTATGTTATTGTTAACGGATATTTTATCAGCGTGAGTGATACAAGAGTGGAGTGTATTGACAGATCACCATTGACAACTCCTTGACAACTTAAAAATTTAAAGTAAATTCATCAGCAGTTTCCAAACCTAAATTAACATTTACCAGTGAATAGCGCTATTCACCGTAGTTTTCAAAAGCAATTCATCAATATTTCGACACATAGCATGCCAAGCCTTATAAATCCTGAGCTTTCAATTCTTTTCTGGCATTTATAAGTATCATTTATTTACTTATTGGCTTAAACTATGAGATAAATTGTAAAGTTCACGTTGCAGTGAAGTTTGTACGTGCGATTATCGCTAGTGCGTGAAGTTCGTACGTACGATTATCGCTAGTGCGTGAAGTTCGTACGTACGATTATAGTTAGTGCGTGAAGTTTGTACGTACGATTTTTTGTTAAAAATCCCTTTGGTACATCAGAGACTTGTTGTGTAAATATACGTGCTGGACATTTGTATGACTTGTAAAATAATTGGGTTTTTAAATTATGAATTGATGTGTGTCTCATAGTGATGTCACGATTCACTTTCTTTACGACTCGAAGCGAATCTCGCTTCTTACTTCACGATATGATTATTTACGAAGCGAATCTCGATTCTGTTTAGTAAATGTTGCTATTTCGATAATGTGGGCACTATATAATAAGATACAATGAATTTAAAATTTACAAACCTTTATTAAATAATTTATATTTTAACAATGACAATTTATCTAAAATTATAATAAAAATAACTTATCTACAAGCATTCAAGGCAAGTGAAACAGTGGCAAACTAATCCAAAATCTACCCTGATTCTAGCTTTCTGCAACAATATAGGCTAGATATAGATTGATTCACCATATCACTTCATTTCAAGACACGGGAAAGTTTCCTTTACTGCTACTAAAAACTCCTATTGCTCGAGTTATTGCACGCGCACGTTCCCAGTTTGGTTTTTAAAGGAAAAAACTCACTCAGACGTAGCTGACAAGAACTAGCAGTTTTTTAACTGCCTAAGAAGGATTCGATGGTCCTTCATCACGCCGAGATTTCATCGTCCCTGCTAGTCCTGCAACCCGGGGGTACTCAAGGTTTTTTTACTGCGGGGATGTGCCGCGGAATCCAATCTAAAATTTTAGCTTGTTGTAGCAAACCCAATCCAAATTTTTTGAAATTTTAGCGTAGCAATGCAAATTTTATGAAATATAAGGGTAGCAATCCAAAATTTTAAAATATTTGAGTAGCAATCCATTTTTACGCAAACTGACTGATACAAACCAAATTTATCTATTCTATCTGGCTCTCTGGTTTATCCTATCTCTCGTCTCTAACTTTCTAACTTTTGTCTCGTAACTCTAAAAACTTGTACTCAAACTCTGGTCTCGTCACTCTAAAACTCCGTAACTCTATTACTCTAACTGTCTCTCGTCTCTGCCGGTAACTAACTATAGAATGGTAAAACACACTTTTTATAGGCAAAAATGACGAGATCTTTTATAAATAGACTATGAATCAAAATATGCCTACTCGTCATTTTCCCGATTTGAATTATGCTTAGGTGTCATTTTAAATCTTGCTGAGTCTACATTTTCAAGAATGTGCTTAATATGCATAATTTATCTCTATCAGATTGTATGATTCTGTGAGAAAAGGTATACAGCATTAAGATCACAAAATTGTTACACAATCATATGCCGCGTAGCATTGAAGAGAAGGATGTTACCAGACCATGTGATGCCGATAAAGTGAGTTCAACTTACAGTTTAACTACAAAAATCATTTGGAAAGACATTTTGGTTATTTTTACATTTGGTATTATATTTATGGAGAATAAAATACTCAAATAATTAATACCAGGTTTAAAAATTTAAATAATCGAGATTCGCTTCGTTGCAGATTGGGGTTTAGAGATCGAGATGAAACCATTTTTATTAAAATACCTACAAAATACCTACAAAACTTAAATGTATCCTCACTCAAAGCAGAATACTTTCTTTTGGTCGCATTTTTTCATAAAACATGCTTCACATGAAATCCAGGAACGAGATTAAAAATGGCGCATGGGCTAACTAATAAAAAGTTTCAGAACAAAATATTTATATAATGATTTATGGGAATTTATCAGTCTATTAACACAAAATGCGTGAAAATGTGCGTAGAATTTCTTTTTAATACATAGGTGCTACTGCAGCCTCAACTAATACCTGCAGATGTCAAACTACAAGCTACAATCGGCTATTATTATAATGGGTATTTGCAAAACAGGAACTTTTCAAAAAATGCAGGACATTCTGAAATTTGAAATTCTGTCTGGCTATATAATTCATAAGTACAGATAAAATATGTCATCATTCTTTCCACTAAAGCAATAACAATAACATAGGAATTTCAGAGTGACACCGGAGAGTGGGATACACTTTGCAGGTGTGCTTACCTGACTCTGCCACAAAACGTTCTCAAGTAATTATTACCCAACTCATGATCAGGAACCGTTTCAACGAGCGCGGATATTTAAGGCTACTTGATTTGTCATCTGTTTCATATGTCAACGTCATGTGCAATTTCTGTTTACAGGACAAGTAGCTTACAGTCTAGGTAACCGACTTTCCAATGCTATGTTACCACTGGCTTCCTTCGTAGCATTGTTTTTCCCAACCCGTTCTAGAAAGTGGTTAACTGTGCTGACATTCTTGGGAACCTTGCCTGTAGTTTACATTATGATCCTGGCAGCTAATAGCTCGTATCCTCCCTTGCATGACACTCCAGAAGCAGGGGCAACGCTGTCGGTAAGAAAAATCAGCATTTTGTTGACTATTTGATATTTAATTTTATAATTGTTATAAAACATCATAGTCATATATCGTAAGCATTTGTACGGCACATTGGCCAGTTGTTTGCTAAGGTAAGAATTGTAAGATGGTTTGTGTATATATAGCTAAGGAAAGGATAAAATGTAAAAATGGTAATAATTGCAATATATAAAACTTATTTCAATTAAAAATCCACAACAGTGCTGTATACAACGTTTCTAGTTTTGTTGTTCTCACTTGTAGCCATATAAACTGACAAAAATCCGCTACGGTGTCCCCCGATGTCCCTGTGACTCGTGTCACTCAAACACACATACACACACACACACACACACACACACACACACACACACACACACACACACACACACACACACACACACACAGTGTTTTAGGTTGAAATTGAATAGTTTACTTTCTCTATATTATTTACTTAATAAGTTTAGGTTTGCAGCTGAAATTGAACATAAACAATTAAGTGGGCAAGCAAGGATAATACAGCGCCTGTGGTAACTCAGTAATGCTATTGTTGTTAAGTTTACTGTATAATAAACAAAAATACAGTATTACTAAACAACACAACACATGTAGCTTGAAAAATGTTGATAATTTAAGATATGGGATACTTGACACATAAAAAGTAGAATTGATTGAAATGAATTGATTTTTAGCAAACATAAAAATACGGCCTGTCATTTGATAGCCAGTTTTGTTATTGTGTTGCTATTTTAGTGTTCAATGTACACGGGTGTTAATTGTGTTCTCTATGTCGATTATTTTCAGCAGTTTAATAATTAAATACATTTTTTAACAAATACGTGCGAGAGTAATAATATTATTTTTATGTTGTAAAAGTAAAGCAATAATTTTCACTATTAATGATTTCCAAATTCTCACAAGGTTATGTTCAGTCAGCCTAAAATATTTGGATTCACGAAATACAGGTAGCAGGCATGACTTATAAATATGTGTATTTCTTACTGGGTAGCATTTGTCGTGATCACTTTCAATTAAAATGACTATAATTTGTTAAGTGCCATTACATCACCTGCTTATATTTATATTAAATTTACTCAAAACTCCTCTTATGGCTGACTTGGAAATTCCATTTACATAGAGCATATGTACTTAAACCTCTAATGTTACTTTTAAATAGTCCTTGTGATATCTGGGCAGTGTTATTGTAGCTAAGGTTACAGTACGAGAAAAAAACAAGGTTTTTACTACTATGGAGTAATATCCTAGTTTTTAAAATAAAAAATGATGAAATTTGAAACAAATGTTGTAGCAATTTGTCTAACACGCATAGATACACTACTATAATTTAATGGGCTCATGAATGTTGCATTTCAAAATGCTGCGAATCGGAAAAAATTAGTGACAGTACTGATTTCGCCTTAGTAGATATATTTCCGTTCTCCTTAATCGGATCTAAATAAAGAAAACGGAAATGGGACTAACATAATTCTCATGTCTTAATTGTTATGGCCAAATTTCTCGAAAATTCAATTATGCATTGTGTAACAAAAACAGTATATATACATGCATCCAATATCTTTACTAATTAGAAGCTGACTTGTACATGTAACTTTGGATAACGTATATAAAACACATGTAACGGGAGGTTGTAGTATCTTGTGTTTTCATAGATGTTATAGTGAATTAACATTATTGTATTAATTAAAATTGCTCTGTATGGTTGATTTAAGAAGTAAGTTTCCACAACGATCATTTTATGGTTGATAAAAAGCAGAATATTTTAAAAAGTACACCAAAGATTGATTTTTTTCTATCAAGTTCTATTTATTATATTCACATAGAAGAAAGTCCAGTGCAGCTCAGAAAAAGGTCATGCGGTACTTCGGATATATTGCAAGACGATACATCGCTGAAAATGTTAAATATACATCCCTCAGAACTTTAAAAATGAAAACAATTAGCCAAATTAAGGTAGTCACACATGTGTCATTCGCTTTTTTAAAAGATGCAGTGGTGAGGAAAACAAATTGCTATAGATATTATTCTATGGTATTGTACACAATATATTTACATTATCCCAAGTTTGGATCCGATATCAACGAATGCGTTCTCTTCAATATAGCTGAGGGTGGGCATGTCTGATAAAATTCTAGAAAAAAAACGACATCGATGTTTATTAACTCAAATCTATAAATATTTTCTTAAACACAAACAACAAGTAAAAATACCGTACGAGTTTATTATTTATTTTGGAAGTGTAAGTTGACTCAGTATGATTTTATAATATATATTAATACACGCACTAAACTATATTTTTACAATTTGATTAAATTATCATAATATTACAGGATAACTTCACAGCCATATAATGTATTATATAATATATTTATATGTGCGTGATAACTCCCAAAAAATAAGGACGTTTCTTACAGTAATGTGTTTTATGAACTAGATGATAGTATACAAAAATGCCTCTTTCTGAAAATTATATAGCACTAAGCTATCAGTTATACGCATCAAAACTCATATACTCACATGGATACATTTCTCGCAGTAGCCGACAATGAGCTACCCATTCCATAAAACATGTCCCTTCTAATCCCTTTAAGTTTATTCTTCGCCGCCAGTCTACAGTGAGAGAATGCAGGCAATGCTAACATAACACAAAGTTGAAGCAAAGACTGCGTGCACTTTATGGTGCCACTGTCGAACCCATTTAATCACGCCATATTTTTCTTTATTTTATTCTGTATAATTTTTAAAACCTGACATTAGAAATGCATTAAACGGTAACAGAAAGTGAAAGTGATAAAACATAGCAACAAACAGTTCAGTAGCAGCAACGAACATAAAACGAGTTCGTGAGGAACGTATCTACTTGCATACAAGGTGACCAAAAACAAAATAAATTCATGTAAAAGTCATTGTGACGATGTTGAGTCTATTTTTGGGGTTGGATTAGAGACAAAAGCACAAGAAATTCAAGCAATACATTTGATAACAACACCTTATACCGGATATGTTAAAAAAAGATTCAAATTAAAAGAATGTCAGTGTACAGCTACATGGATTGTTTATACTTATTATTCTTCTTCATGTAATTCTTTTGAATCCTCCTCCCATTGAAAAGTTATTTGCCAATTTCATTTCGTGATGCAATGTTAGAATAAGTCCATCCATGACAGTTACTACGAAACATAATATTGTTTAGAAAAACAGGGTTGCCAAATTGCCTTATCCTTCCTTCATCCAATCACTTATTACACAAAGAAACCTCAAATCAATCATCGATACAGTTCACTATAAATATACAAACATTTGTCACTCCTATCCCGACTTGATGCAGTCCATACGTTCATAAAGTTATCAAATTTATCCTGGATGTAGTTCTTTTGAAACACATTTCACCAAAAACACAGTTCCGAATTTCATTACACATTGCTGTAGGTATACACATGATTTTACTTCTTGTGACCCTGATGTTCTATCTGGTTGTGAGAGTACTTTCTTTTCTCAAGCTATTTATGCTGATTTAATACTATTATGTAAGAGAGCATTCACATAATGAATAGGACTGGAAAGTTATATGCAAATTTTATAAATACCTCATGGCTTTGAGGGTTTGAATAGCAATGATGATCAAAACAAACTTACATATCTATCATTGGACTATAATGAGTTGACATGATATTTACTATAATATAACAGTCATGAAAAGCTACGGGAAACTGACATCGAATATTCAAAAACAGCAACCTAGTAATTGTAGATCACGTATCCTCATAACAACCATGGTACTCCTCTTCTCACCTGGTAATAGCAAAACATGCTATATGTTTGTCTGTTACTGCACAAAATTATGCCACTCCCGATCCATAGTTTACACATAGATATTTATTTTACAAGTTGTTTTATTAGGACATGACTAGCTGCTAGTTTTTATACATTTTTTAGCATTTCCCTAAGCCCAGTTGATCAGGAAAGATATTGGAAATGCGAAAAAACAGGATCACAGACACTTGGTTACGTTTTATAAAATAAAGATAAGGGATTGTCACGACAATACTGCAGGAAATATACTTTTAAGCACAATTTTATTTAGCTAATAACATTTGCAAATTTGTGCTGGGAGGAAAAGCAAACTGACATGTATAGTTATCTTGCATGAATGATCGGAAAATATATGAACAACATACAGTAAGTGTTTCAACAGTGGAAATGCGAAATATGACGTAAACAAGCTAAGGAATGCGCAAAACAGACATTTGCATATCACTGATACTGTGGTCATCAGCAAATATTTTCATCTTCTACACCTACACCTTCTACACATGTAGAATAAATTTACAAAAAATGTGCTAACTTTAGGAAACAAAGAAACAATTAGGATTTCTGAAATTAACAATATGCATGCCAATGGACTTAACATCCAAGATTAATTATTTACTTTGCATTCATTTACGTAATTTGCAGCATTATACATTTTTATCTTTGCATTGTCTTTTTTGCACATTCCTTGTTTAGGTCATATTTCGCATTTCCATTGTTGTAAAGTCTTATTCTGAAGAAAGTTTTCAATAAACCGAGTTATCTGATCGTGGTGATTCTATTTTTCTCACTTATTGTTATAAGTATTGAAAATTTACACGCACCTATTACGTCGTAGATCCGACCTACAAATGTTCTTTCTGCTTGTTAAACCTTTTCTCCATTATATTACTCTTCACTTTTGGAGCTTATAAATTATATTTAAATATTTGTCAATAGCAGCGACCAGATGTAGCCTAACACGTTACATCCCTTTTTTGAATCAACTTTGTTATAATAAAATAATCTTGTAATAATTAACTGCTTGTTTAAAACATGTTTTATAATGCATACTCTTTCCAATGCTTTATAGAACAATTATATATTTTATGCACATGTATTTCTGAAACTAATTTATTATTTTAACCACAAAAATAAGTAGAGAAATAGCACCAATACTGCGACTTGTTTCTATGTAGGTCAATTTTTAAAACCAGGAATTCATGTACAGAACTGATGAAGGGTGCTGGACTTGAAATGGTTCGACAGTGGCGCTGCCAATTGAATACAGATACGCAGATAATGTGGAGAACATCATTATGCACGATGACTAGCATTTATAAAACACGTGCACGTTTTATTGTATGCGATGTATTAGATGGCTGTTACATTTTTATTAACACAATTATTTGTCACTTAGGCTTTTTTTGAAGGGGAAAAATAAACTACGTTCTACTTATGCGCTGTCTACTGCTCAGTGGAAAAAATAACTATTACAGCAAATACGGAACTGAGCTGGACTACAGTACAGTACCGTAATTTGAACAAAGAATGGATACTCACAATATTTCAAGTCGTTTGCAGCCCTTTAAAGTCCCAGCAGGAATATCTGTAAGGTCATTCTCGTGAACAGATCTAAATATTAAAACTGCAATGTATACTAATGTGAGTATCATTCGTCAGTCTTCAGTGGACAATTTTTTTAAAAACAGATTATTTAGAAAATATATCTAAGTAAAAAAATTCAGAACGGCTTCTGTTAATTGATCATCATAGCGAAAAGTCTGATTTACCCGGGTCAAATGACGTCATGTATAGGTTAGACTGTTCTACTTTGGATGAAGCTACATAGATAGGAATATAATAATGCGCAACCCGGGTGGACCTCCTGGTGTATATGTATATAATAAAAGCAAGCTTATTACACGTACATACGTAATATATGATATGTTTTTCTAAGTGACTTAGCTCGTAATGATTGCACTACATGTATATGTATATGCTGTCTGTGAGATAAAAAAACAACGGAATTGCGGCTGTTAGCGTATAATAGATAGCCATAGAGCGTAATCTTTACTTCTAAGTGTTTGAACATATCCGGCCTATTCATGGTAAAATTGCTTAGAGGCATATTTGCAAATTCATCAGTGATAGGCTTGGTTACATCTTTATATCTGCTAATCTGTATGAAGTCTTTATGTGTAAATGAAATATTAGTCTACTTAGTAATATCAGACAGTGCGAAATATTCTAGTGTGTTATCATTTTAAAAATTGGTATAATAGCCCAGCATTGTAAACCTGGGAAACTGAGCGTCAACAAATATATTCCAATGTTAACAATGTCCTTGTAATAACTAATTCTGCATGCAAGAAATCGATTTTTGATTAATTTGCTACTATTTCTTTTAAAATAGTTTACGTAATACACTTATAGACATTAACTGCATTACATGGTTATTTCTAAATCGAAAATATGGAAAAAAACGACAATACTAGTGGGTGCCATTGCGGATCATACGACGTGTGACTGTTATCTGACATCCTTTTCGTATGCTAAAAATCGTACAATGGACCTGACTTTTATAGCTTCAGCGCTTCATTAGTTTATCGGGGTTTTAAGAAGACTTAGGAATTCTAGTAAAAACAAGGCAAACAAAATCATAACAAGAGATCAAGATACCTAATAATACAGCCTTAATTGCCTGATAAACCCAAGAGTATGCTATTATTATTGTTTGTCCGAAGAATGCTAAGAAAAAAAGCTATGGTATTAATTGTCATTTTCTGAGAAAGTCAGACTGGGGTCAACGGATTTCAAAGATTTTCGTTATACATAGTAACATGGTGGAACCTTGAATAGAAGCACATTTGTTTGCCTTGTGTATGTGTATGTGTATGTGTATGTGTATGTGTATGTGTATGTGTATGTGTATGTGTATGTGTATGTGTATGTGT